>JAVQJF010022500.1:0-11468 GCA_036023855.1 Gadopsis marmoratus | reverse complement strand
AAACCTGTAGATCCAAGACCTTCAACTAATCAGACAGGTAGGAGTGTTCAGTCAGACAGAGAGGCTGTAGATGTATATTATCATCTGATTACTGTGTGATTGATTGTATCTGCTGGTTCTCTGCGTGTTCAGCTCCCAGCAGCTCAGAGAGGAGATTTTATGGAGCTGTTGTCTTCTGTCTGGGGCTGCTGAGCCTTCTCCTGCTGGCTGTGCTCATCGGCTTCGGAGTCCACCGTGAGTCTAAATCACATTCGCAAGTAGTAATGATTTTTAGGAGCATCATTCTGCACATGTTTTATTAGTTGCTGCCCTGCCTTCATGCTCCTCTTGCCTCCTTCATGTGTTCATAACCGGCTTTGGACTCCTTTTTCCGTGGGCTTTACCACATTTTCCTCGTTGTTTTGTTTGTTTCTAAAACTCAAAGCAGCTTTGTAATTTCATTTGTAAAAGGTTCAACACGTACAAAACGCAGCTTCCACATGAAGCGGCAAAGCTGTGTTAGCAGAGCTTTGGATGAACGCAAACATCAAGCAAGTCGTCCTTTCAGTGGCATATTCTCATCTATTGCTGGATTTCTGGCTGCAGTTGTCACGCCAAGATGTATTTAATTTGTTTTTTTTTAAACAGTATGTTTATTCTAACACTTCTCTCATGTCTTTCTACTGCTGACAGCTACATATTAGATAGGTTGGTTAAGTGTCTTTTCTAACATACAAAAGAAGACGGTCCAGTCATTTTAAAATGAATCGAAATTTCTTCCAAACCACCCCGACTGCGAGATCCTTTAATAAACATTGGTTTATTTCAGACTATGACGTCGTACTGCGTTCGGCTGCCCAACTCTCTGCTATCAAAGCCAACCTGACTGGGGAGCGAGACCTGCTGAACGCCAGCCTCGCTGAAATGACTAAAGAGCTGGACGGGCTGAGTAAGTGTGGGAGCTGCACGCAAACACACACGGTGATAATAAAAGCAGATGACATGGCAATGTGTTATGTCAGTTCTTCAAAATGTTTCTGTTTCTACAGTATTTCTCGGGTGTTGTCTGTGTAACATAATTCCCTAATAGCTTAGAGTAAAGAGTTGATCCAGCCTCTAATACGATGTTTGTCTTCCTAAGTCTTCATTTTTCTGTTCTGTCCAAATGCGACACTTTTTGTCACTTATCTCGAATGCTAAATCGCAACAGTGCTGACATCCTGTGTACCATGATGTGGTTGCAGGGGGGCAGCGGTGGGTTTAAGAACAGAAAGGTTGCATGTGAGCATAGTCCACACTTGTGAAAAATGTAGTTTCATATCAGTTATGAGAGGGAGACATTCTCACGTGTGCTTTCTAACTACATTCATTGTATTTGCATTCACCTTTAAGCCATGATGCAGCCACAATTAATGATATTTAGAATGTGTGCATGAATACATTTGAAGCCGTTTCCACGCTGCATACCAAATATGCACGTTTTTAACCTCCATTCTGTATCCTTGGCACTTACTCTTGTCTGTTTTGTAGCCTCTTAAGCTCTATTGCCTCCGCCCCGTTTTAAGACAATGCATCATAAGGCCGTTAAACTCATACCAAATATCCACGGGCATGTCATTCCCGAGCAAGGCACCGAGCCAGATACCCAGGGCTCAATTATTGTGTCAGGGTCTCTTACAGAAAGAGCCTGTCCTGAGGGATGGAGGATGTTCCGTGGGACCTGCTATCTCCTCTCTTGTGATTGTGGTCCCTGGGAAAAGGGGAGAGACGACTGTATAGAGAGGGGTGCACATCTGGTGGTCATTAACAGTATTGAAGAAAAGGTACCGTGCTTGTGTAACAATTACACACAAACGTGTGTATAAATGTTTCCTAAACGTTTCATGCAGACGCATTTTTACCGCGACACTATGACCTCGTAGTGACCACAGGAGAGGCCAGAGGATCACTAAAGCAGAGCAAGAACTCCACAAAAAGCTAAATTACACCGTCACAGCCAAACACAAAAACAGAATAGCCAGCAGTTTGTTTTTGTACCGTAACAAATCACCGTATTTTAATATATCGGTCCAGTTCAAGTGACGCACATTTAACATCTAATATATTTGCATATAATATTAAAAGTGAACATATAAATACTCTGACCTTCTGTTATTTTTGTCGAACAGATGTTCCTCTCTAACATCACCAAGGCGGGTACGCACGCTTGGATTGGTTTGACGGACACAGCCGAGGAGAACAGCTGGGTGTGGGTTGATGGAACTAAACTGACCCCACAGTAAGGCAGAAACAACACAAATACAAATCCTCCCGTAGGTCTGTTGCTGACATGTATTTCCTTTTGGTCGACCTCTTCGGGATCAGCAATAGCAGAACCTCCGACAAACATTTCTAAGTGTGTTCAGTATAATCGCAACTTTTTCACTGACAGTAGATACAGTATGTGAACCATGTGAAATATATGTTACCCAGTAAAATCACCAGATGGTGCTACGGTTCTTTGAATCAGGCCTCTATCTGCCACCTAAGCAAGTGCAATGTATTTGTGCTATCACAGCTTAAGAGACGTAATTGAACAGAATGGCAGCTAAAATAGACAAAATGCTGTATAAACAGCTGTATTGTAATTTCTTTCTATCTGCCCATTTAAACATCCAAATCCTTCATTTGGGGTTGTGTTTTTTTCCACCTAATGAATTTAAGTGTTATGTTCACTTAAATTGCAGTTAAATTGAGCTAAATGTTCCACCGGCTGTTGGGTGCTGGACAGGCAGGTGGGGTCATCAGAGCTACATCATGCTAACACAGAGTTGGGTGATCGTCCTCTGTGGGGTCGTCGCTGCGTTTCTTTTTATCCATTGTGAAAGATATTGATGAATGCATTTTAAAAATTCTTTGGTAGCATTTCCTGTTGAATAATACACTGTGTTCCCCGTCATTATTGTCTTGTTTGTAGATTGCATACGTACTGGGGGACGGGACAGCCTGATAACAATGGTGGACATCACGGGGAGGAGGACTGTGCCCATATCATAACTGGAGCCGAGGACAAGAACTTGAATGATTTGTCTTGTGGCATCACTCAGCAATGGATCTGTGAGAAAACGAAAAGGGTTTAGGATTGGTGCGTAACGAGCTCTGAGATTAAAAGGTGTCTTGCTGCGTCGGTTTTCAGCAAGAACCCTTCTTGCTCTTAAGTCCAACTTCCCCCGATGAACATTATGTTAACGCCTCTGCTCTGGCGTGCGAGTCTTCTCTCCTCATTATCCAGCATGTAGAAATCCGAGGCTGAAATTTTTTGCCAGGCTTCCAAAGCTTTCATGTTGACATCGTCGTTGCGTTCAAATGCATATGCATTCTCCTGATGGCCAATATCCTGAAGGAAGGGCTCACAGATTGCTTTTGCCCTTTGTGTTGCTATTCTTGTTAGCTCGTCTTTCAAATGGCTCCTCACTTGCTCTTCCAGAAGGTCTTCATAAACCACCCTGTAGTAGGGAGGGAACAACAGGTCTATTGTGGACCAGCAGCACATTTTCACTGTCTTATCCTTCTTCCTGATACAACAGGCCCTTACGCACCCACAAATGCTCCAAACGCTGAAAAGAAAACCGATCACACCAAAGCCAATGTCCTGGAACAGAGAGAGAATTAAAGGTGAACTTTAAAATAGATTTATTTAGTAGTTCAAGGAACATAAAGCTGTCAAGCTTATACCATTACAGAATATTCAACACCGGAGATCCTACAGCAGCCGTACGCAAAGTGCTTTTGTGAGTCAGTTAGAAGAGTGAATGATATTAGACGCCGTTAGCTCCTTCAGCGGCCACATTTAACAACCTTTCATTCTCCCTTTTGTTCTCAAGCAGCGTAAAATGTTTGTGAATTATTGCGGTGATCTTATCAGCCAATGAAAAGTACGCTGGAGGTTTGCGGCGCTGGATGGTGATCTTTCCCCAAACTTAACCAAGTGTTTTAGTTGCCCAGCCTTAACCCATACTTGAAAGAAGTAATTAGACATTTGGAAAATAGTTGTATTTGCCTTCTTGCTGAGATTTAGACAAGAAGATTGATAATAGTGTTTTCACGTAGAAGCATATATAAAAGCTAATTAAGACTTAAATTACCTGTGTTTTATTTAATGATTTATTTACATTTCCTTCTCTCTTCTTTTAATCAATTTAACGTGTTTATTGATATTTTTACCTACTTTCATTATTATTGTGATTGTTGTTTTATCATTATTCCTATTGATAATACTCCCTGCTACACTATCTTCTCATCGTTATTGTTGTTACAATTAATGATTCCAACAGCCAGAGATGATTCCATTGTTGTTTGATGGATTTGTGTGTCACACGTACGACTGACGTGCTGCTAAATCAAAAAATAACAATCTATACAAAATTTTAAAAAGAATTGAATTGATCAGGGTGCTCTGAATTGGCACGTTTACGAATCATTATTCCTAATATTGAACGCAACATGAAATTGGACTTACTAAAGATTTAGTGTTGCTAGCATTTTCTGTTGCGTCGGTACGTTAGAGTCTTCTTAGAAATGAACCAACTGAAAGATTGGCAGCTACTCTTTCAGAATAATTGATAACATTAAAGTTCTTGAAAAGCCAGCGAGTACATAAACTCCTTGGCTGCATACAGTGTTCAGAGCATCGTGTTAATAGAACATATGACAGAACTGTATTGTGAGTCAAAAAGTACATTTGTAATTTAACACATTTGCTTGCTGTGCGTTGTTACTCACAAGTGAGGCTGTCATATGAGCGGCCTTGATGCGGTACTCCTCAAAGGTCAGATTTGCTTTGCAAGGAATTCCAGTCTGAGAGGCGTTGAGGTTTGTCATCAGGCAAACGTACCAGTCTCCATCAAACAGAACAGTGGATCCCCATACAAACGTCAGGATGAGATATTTGATCAACAACGTTAAGAAAACGTTGCAGCAGTTGCTGGAACAAAACCTTTGCCAGCAGGAATAAATCCTCCTTTGGTGGAAAGGCTCGATGAGGTTGAGGATCCAGGTGATGATCGCAGGAGGTGCAAACAAGTACAGTATACCATTTGGATGTAAACCTGGTTGGCACGAGCACGTAAATTTCAAATCAAACATGTATTCCAGAATGTAGAAGATTGTTATCAGCAGAATCGTGCTCACAGCATTTGTTAATACTGTGACAAGTCTTTGAGGAAGCTCATGAGGAACGTGAGGCATGCTGGCTGAAAGAGTGAAAAAATTATAATAATAAAGGGTTTAAGTCTAAGATTTTCTGTTGCACGGCTGCTACAGTTGAGTTATCTTCTCTTTCTGCCTCTCAGACGACGTTGATCTAACAGGCTGGGTGAAAAGCTGTCAGCCACATGGACACATACAATGTTCATGGTATATAAACATATCTGGACCCAGTTGTGAAAGAGTTGGTAGCCACAACACTTTCACAATGATGGCACAGTATGCTTTCACTTCTCAAATACCTAAAGAGGATTTTCCCGGAAAACTTTGGATGAATCAACCAATTTCAGTCATTTTCACATTTCATTTTCCAGCTGGGGATCAAAACGGTGCAAGAAGAAGTAAAGTGTCATGGGGTGATAGTGTCCATAATTTCTATCATTTTCTTTTCTTTTTTTGTAATGGACCACGTACAATACTAAAGGAATAGTTTCATATTTTGGGAAATACTCTTTCTTCCTTCTGCTTCCCGTTTATATGCTAAGCTAAGCTAACCGCCGCCTGGCTGAAAGGTTTCTTGTTGTGACGTGATAAGTTTGTATGTCATTATAACGTGAAAATATAATGTCACAACAATACACTTTTCCTGTTAGAACATACGGAAGCCGAGGACGGCCGTGTTTGCCACTTTTTTTCCTTTCAATGCCGAGTTAGTTATTTTGTTATCTCGACAACACAATCTTTGTAATCTCGAGATAACGAGATAATGAGCCCGTTATCACGACAAAACAAAAGGTTGTTTCCTCTTTTTAGCCTACCTACAATGTCTATCAGAGATCAGGATTGCCATGACGAGGAAACAAAGTTTTTTTCTATCTCGAGATAACAAAATAATTTACTTGTGAATCTCGGCCTCCGTGATGACATGATGCGGATCCGTAGACACCTAATATAAAAATAGTACAGTACTTGACACACGCACGCACGCAACAATCTTTTGTACAAATGGTGCTAGAATATAATCTTCAACACAACCACGTTAGATTGTTCTGCCCCTGTCAGATCAGAATAAAGTGTCTATTTTCTTTTTTTAATGACTTTTTAAAAATTCTTTCTTGATTCACCGTGTCACACAGCTAACTGTCGCCCTCTTGGCACAGAGTAGATGTCACTGTGCTACAAAGAAAACAGCAGAAAAGAAAAGGGTATAACGGTTTATATATCGATGTATGGCTTCTGTCCACTTCCGCGACGAAGAGTTTCTTTACTGGATATAAGTGTTGCATAACAGATTTTCTCACGTGACACTGAAATAAGTATTACTTCTGATTTCTCATGGTCGTATGGTATCATAACTGTCTGCCACGTGCAGATTTTGAGGTTGGCAAAATGTTTCCAGCCATCATCAAAGGCTTCTTTATGAAGATGGGGTTTGTTTCATTTCTCTCTGCATACATTATTAGTGTTATTTGCAGTCAAACACACAAGCATTTAAATATATATATAATGGCAAAAACTCTCTGGCTGATTTTTTTTTTTTCATTTACCACAACGTCTCTGGGTGAAGTAAAACTACAGCGAGATGTAAGTAAAGGGGCCCGAACAATAGGGTTGGAGCTAATGGCCTTTTGTGAAATACAATATATTGGTCGTCAGACTACAGATTAATGACAGGAATTACGGCTCTTTGAAGGGAGCAAAAGAAGGATTCACTGCAGGGGTTACAGAGTTTACCTTCGAAATAATCACTAATGATAGGGTACAATTTGGATCATACTCAAAATCCCACCAATATAATTTTATTTCTCATGTGTGGACTAGATTTAGCAGCACTGAATTACTCATATTGCCAGACCTAATGTCAGCAATCTCCCATATCCCTCTGCTTTGTCAGTGAATTGTACGACTTTGAATTTACCCTCTGTATGAAATGTGTTATGTAAATAAAGTTGCCTCGCCTTGAATGCGATTCGTGCAACGCTGTGACTGGCTGCTTCACATAAAAGGGGCGCGGATTTGATTATGTTTTTGTTTTGTCACAGCTTTTATTAAATTGGGTATATTTCTATAAAGGTTTAAGATATTTCCCCTTATTTCATTGTGCCATTGGAGAACAAAAAAGCTGCTAACCTTAAATGAATGTCATTATTTTGGGTTTCAGTGAAGAGTTTAACTGTCAAATGCATGCTGTTTCTGCAGTTTCTGCCATTTCTGAGGCTTTTCCACCTTGATGCATTTAACTTTTCTCCACCTTGAGTAAACCCAGGGTACTTGTCGTTCTTTTGCCTTTACGTCTGCTGATTATCCTCACAAAATGCTCTCCAGCAGCAGTCAAACCCATATGCTAAAGTCACGTAAATAACCTAACCTATTTCATAATTACAGTAAAGTTTGCACTACAAACATCATTTTTTTGTTTTTGAAATCAAACATACAAAATGGTATTCTGGGGAAACAAGCAGCTGAATTAGAGGCCGTTTCTCTTGTGAATTAGTGCAAAGCACCTTTATCTTGATGGGATAAATGACGACATGCCAACAAGTATGAAGCACACGCCTTAAAGGTAATATTTACTCATGGTGTGCTGTGTGGAAAAACAGCAGGCTGCCACTCCGTGGAAGTGTGTTTTGCAGCAGAGTATGTGTGTAAATTATTTTGGGACGAATGGACGATATTTAGGAAGAGTGATGACTGAACCTCTGACTTTGACTTAAGCGACGAGATCAAGTCATTAGTTCATCTCAGGAGGTTTTTCAGGTCAGCAGCCATGGCGTCCTTCGGGCAGATCATCTTCTACAGGTGGGCCAAAAAGGTTTGAATGTGTTCCTCTAGTGACGGTGTTTAAACTGTGGAAACATTCAGCCGTTTACAGCGGTGGAAGTAACTCAGTCTGTGCTGTTAAGTGGGTGAGATTTTAATGCAAAACGTCTACCAAAGGAGTATTTTCATCAGATTGTTGTATTTCATTTAAGCAAACGATCTGCATACTTCTTCCACCGCTGAGGTGTCCACAGATCTCTACAGCAGGGGGGACTTTGTGTCTTGGTTGCCGTGAAGTTGATCTGCGAGTAGACTTAAGCCCAAAGACGGCAGTGTGTCTGCGTCCTCACGCTCGGTCCTGTCTTTGTGTTTCTCTCTGCGTGCAGCATGATAGTCCTCATCGTCTTGTTCTCAGCCGTCATCATCCTCATCTTGTCCTTGGCCTTCACAAGTAAGTCCCACGGATCCTCGTGAGATCCTGTTATCATTAACGGAGGCTCTGCCAGGCCTGAGGGGATACAAGGGCGTGTCGGGCAGATGCCGTGTTTGTCTAAACTCAGAAGAAGCTCATTCCCGTGGCTGTCAACACGCCCGCCGGCGTTTACAGGCCGCTGTATGTGTGTGCAGGTGTATGTGTCGAGCCTAATGTCCTCCAGTGTGTGCACGCTGTCATACGTTAAAAATGCAGTAATATACTTCAACTATGGCTGCTGCACAGTTCTCTAAAACAAAAATGTGATTTTTAATTTGCATGTCTGCATCAGAATACACATGCATGTACCATCATGGGAGACATGTTTCAGATGTAGTTTCTGCTTCAACAGTAAGTGTAGTAGTGGGTGAGAAAACAGTGGAAATGTTCAAAAAATGCCCCCCCTGACAATGTTGAAGGGAAGGTCCACATTTTTTATATTATGTTGATACAATACTCACTTGTCCATACGTGCATTAAAGGTGTTATTGGTTTTCAATAATAGCTTTTGTGAATCCATTGTAAGAGATAAGGGACAAAATCCAAAATCAGTGCACAAGCTGAAGCTAACCATGAGGCTTCAGCTGTCACGGTTAAAAATCTAAAATCTATCTTCCAAAGTTACGGGCGCCGTAGCTCAGCTGAGCCGCAGGAGAGGCACAGTAACAGAAAAAAGAGGTCCTAAAAAGACTTTTAACTTTAAGAAACACCTATTTGATTTGGCTAAGTCAGACTCAGAGAACGAGGGTTGTGGATTTTGTTGCCCATCTCTTACACAAGGAGGGAATCTCTCTTCCCAAAATCTTTCTCACAGCCTGTATGGACAGGAAGTGTAACTGACTAAATCTATAACTCTATAGCCATGTGCGTGAGTATTGTTTTGCAACAGATATGAAAGAAATGTGAGCCTATCCTCAAATTTGAGCCCAAAAACCCATCCCTTTCCATTGAAATCTGTTATTAAGCAAACATATTTAATCTCACGGACAAACAAATAGTACTGACATAACATAAACCTCCATTGTTGAAGCTTATAATCAGGATATGTTGTCCGTTATGAGTCTGCGTCTGTGTCCTCGTCCCGCAGACTCCTTGTCCGAGGTGACGAGCAGCAACACAATGCCCGTTGGCAACCTCGGCGAGGACGAGCTTCTCAGCTGCTATGTCAACGCACCAGTCCAGCAGGCCACGTTCACACAAGTGTCGGTCACCTGGGAGAAGAAGGGCCTGGGCGGACTCGTTTACAAGTATGCGAAGGGGGCTCCGGAGCTCGGGGGCCAGAGCTCACAGTTCACTGACCGAACGCAGCTCTTCCCGAGCGCTTTAGCCGCAGGGAACGCCTCCCTGCTGCTGAGGGCCGTGAAGAGCAGCGACGGGGGGGAGTACACCTGCAGCATCAGCTCCTCTGGCCCAGGAGGGAAGGTCAGCATTCAGCTCAGGACCGCCGGTAGGATGACTCGCCTCATCAGTTTCACCGTGTGCTCGCTCCCAAAATAACATGTTACATTAACCAGCCCTGTTTTGCATTTATAATAATTATATGGGTGCTCGCAGGAGGAGCTACGGAGAGCATTTGTAGTCTGCTCAGTTGAAGCACTCATGTGTCTACATCGCAGTCTACAAACATAGGGCCCTATCTTTTACTAATTTGGGGGTTGAAATGGGCTGCAATGGCTGCAGCGCACGAGTGGGATCCTTCTTGATTTAACCAGAAACAGAAAGTCTCGCTCAAGGAAAAGTCTCGCGAGGGAGTTGAGTCTGTCTGTGACAATAACAAGTACCTTTAGGGGACATACTTTTCACACGCAGTTGCCCCAAAGGATTACATTGCAGCCATTGCAGCCAGTTCACAGACGCCGGCGGAGGAGACCTACTGGAACAGTTCCATAACTTTTAGTAACTATTTGTCTTTAAGACCCCAAAATGTGTTCAAATAGAGGCCAGGTTTAAAAATATTGGCGTTTCCCTTTAATTTACTTTTTTGTTTTTTACGGCCGATTGCAAAGCTGTTATGTACAAATTCACATTGCTGAATGCATTCATGTTGTTTGCATACCACTTTTTTTTTATTGTCTCAGCCTTTTCAGCCCCCACATTTACATTCTCAAATGGCACCCTGACCGCTGAGGCGAGCACGTGGTTCCCTAAACCCAACGTGACGTGGTCGGACCATGATGGGAACGTCCTGAATGGAAGCACGTCATTCACGCAGAACCCTGCAGGGATATTCAGCTTAGCCAGCGAGCTGAAGCCGGTCAACCTCAGCGTCACCTACACCTGCATGATTCAAAATAACCTCGTGGCCGCCGTCTCTAAGGCAACTGCAGGTATTCTTGTGTAACTTCTTAATGCCTGTAAATCTCAAAATGTCAGTAACTGGCATGCTGATTACTGACAAGAGCCAAGCCAACCTACAGAGGAACCTCGTTGATTTTACACGTGAAGTTCAGTGAACCCGTCACAAGGATGTAGCAATCAGCCTGTGATAATGGTTGTGTGATGCCTTCTGTGGCTCTGAAGGAGCTTTTGAAAGCCTGAGAAAATAACCCACATCGCCATGGTTTGTTCATCTCAGATTGTGTGTCAGGAGGTTTTTGACACAAAGCCTGTTTTACAAACCGGAGTGTGGAGTTTGAAAGACGTGCGCATTAAACCAGGCAGGGATGGCATAATGAAAGACAATATTGAGTTGCATTATGGAAAATGTAGAATTTATCCTGGAACTAAAGGTCCCCTGTATGACCCGTATTAGGGAGGAAAGGCCAGAATATCTCAGCCTCTGCTGCTTTGATTTTATTATTAGTGTGTCTCTGACAAGTGACTCAACATGGAAGAGCAACACTGAATCCGTTCAAAACTCATTTAATTTGAACTGACATCTAAGCAGACATTTCTACATATGAAGCATAAATACTATATCCTCTGATAAAGTTCAAAATCCAAACAAGTCAAAGTCAGTCGGTCAAAGTCAACTTTATTGTCAATCATCTGTGTGTGAGGTACAGACAGGGAGATCGAAATTCCGTTTAACGCAATCCCACGAGATAAAAATAAAAATATATAAACAACATAT
>JAVQJF010022498.1:0-33080 GCA_036023855.1 Gadopsis marmoratus | reverse complement strand
AGTACCTGCCCTCTCTGCTCCTCCTGCGGTACAAAAGCTCTACGCATGCGAAGTGACTTTCCCTCTTTGTTGTAAGCACGACACAAGGTAAGCTAAACGCAGGGGCTCACGAGTAACATGTTTGTTATTTACAGAGGAGCGAATCGAGTACGCCTTTTGTTTCGAGACGCGCTGGCGCCTTGCGTGATGCGTGACATTGGGAGGCGTTGTTGTCGACTAGGTAGCTGACCCCAACTTCCAAGTAGTGCAAGTTAGCCCGCTACTTTAGCTAACGTTAGCAGCAGTCGCCGTGAATGGGTGCGGGTCGCGTTAGCAAGCTAGCGCTAGCGAACGCGGACTGACGACACACGAGGTGTGAACCGTAGGGCTAGCTTACTGTTCGGAGCTACCGCGCAAGATGCTCATTCTGGCCCAGCTGCCACGTAACATAGCCGGTTGTCGGCGTTTGCTAGCTTTTCCCAGCCCGAGATGCCTCGCCACTCTTGACGCCGACTCGAGCCGTTTTCCTTTTAAAACTACTTTCATAAATAATAACGATATTAAGCCGACGTTGATAAGGCAGCTAGCACGTCGGTAGGCGTCCTCCCCGGGCAACGCGTGAAGGAACATTCGCTGGCAGCAACGCAGCACACAAGTAGATTCGACACATTAGCAATTGACGCTAGCAGTTAGCTTTTCAGATAGTTGGCCAGCGAGATGCGGTCGCGCCGCCCTTTGGATAATTGTTGTGCACAAGTCTCAAGTCTGGGGAGCGAATGTTGACATTAGAGCGTATATCGCTGGCAATTTGCGACCTTGAAGCGTATCGGCGTTAGCTCTGGAAATGCACATATTTAACGTCGAGCAATGTGCAGCAAAGCACTTTCCTTTTCTCTTTTTTCTTTTTAGTTGAAGGCTGCCGCTCGGATTTCGTGTTATTGATTGATTGTATTTTTTTTTTTTTTTACAGCACTCGCAGCCCAGCCACTGTTAGCACAGCATCCCTGGGAATACATGGTGTTCAGCAGCCTACTGATTCTGACAGCTGCTGTAGTCATAGTTCAGTGTTTATCATTTTAGTG
Source organism: Gadopsis marmoratus (assembly GCA_036023855.1). Taxonomy (NCBI): domain Eukaryota; kingdom Metazoa; phylum Chordata; class Actinopteri; order Centrarchiformes; family Percichthyidae; genus Gadopsis; species Gadopsis marmoratus. The sequence continues at coordinate 32,019 of JAVQJF010022498.1, read as the reverse complement.
TTACGAAAATGGGGCTTTACCAGCTTCAACACAACGACTCACTATGCAATACGTGCTACTAAGTAAGGCTGCTGTCAACTACATTTCTATGCTCGTTCTTGTGCAGCCCATCATGGCGGATGATGATTTCACCAGTGGGCACTCTGGGGCCTCCGCAACATACCCGGTGCAGTGCTCTTCGTTGAGGAAGAATGGCTTTGTCATGCTGAAAGGACGTCCCTGTAAGATCGTTGACATGACTACCTCGAAGACTGGCAAGCATGGGCATGCCAAGGTGAAGCCTCCTCGTGCATCTTTTGGAATGCAGTGCTTAAGGCACTTTTCTAATTTAGCCCAAACGGTTTTCCAGTTTTAGGAGTAATCGCCAACGCCAACGCTGAACCATATCTAATCAATTATGTTGTCTGTTTTTCCCCAGGTTCACCTTACTGGACTTGACATCTTTACTCAGAAGAAGTTTGAAGATATCTGCCCATCTACCCATAACATGGATGTCCCAAATGTTACAAGGAAAGACTACCAGGTGAGAGGATCCTTTTGGTGTGACCTTAGGGGTCACCAGTGGGCTTTGCTGTATTTGCGGTGTTACCCTGGCCAGTATAGGTTGTATTTTTCTTTTGGCATTTGTTTAGACCACCCGTTCATCCATTTAACATAACATGTTGGATGTTGTATAGCCTAATCCCATGAAAAGGTGTGTAATGAGAATTAGTACTATTCGATTGCTAAACGGGTGTGTCGCATGTTTCGGAGCTGTGCGGTCTCGTCAGTAGTTGTGAAACGATATATACAGGTTTTGAACTGGCTAAACGGGTTTTGGCTTGGCGAGCGAGCTTTCCCTCATGCCCCACATTAGAGGCCTCTCTTGGATAACAATTCAACACAAGCAGGGATAGACCCAAATATTTTCAAGCACTGGCCACCAAGCCCCAAAATTTGGTGGCCAAAATGCATTTTGGTGTCACAAATGTGAAGTACAGAAAAGGCAATTTTACACACCTTAACACAGCCTTCTTTAACGGTGACACTTGGATAAATGAAGACATTATCAGAATGAAAATATATTATAATTTATTTAAATTGAAAGCTCGAAGTTCTTTGTAAACATATGGTACTTATGAACTCTTAGTTCGGATTTGTTTGTGGAACTGTAATGTTTTATATGAATGAAAAAGTATATTCAGTATAAGGATTGAACTTGGTGGCCACAAAGTAACTTTTTGTGGCCATGGTTGATGTCAAACCCTGACAAGAAAATGATGGTAGGTATATTAGGGGAAGACTAAGTTTAGTTTTGGGGTCAGTTCTGTTAAACTGAGTTTGTTATATTGTCTCTGTTATATTGGCAAAATATTTGTAACATTTTTCCTGAGTGTACTTCCGCAACAACCAACCACTGTCCTGTTCCACAATAGGTTCACTTGAACTAGTTTTAGTTAAGTGCTATATGTCTGCTTTTTTATTTGTTATTTTTAAACTACAATCTTAATGTTTAACATTTTACTGTTTCAATTCTTTGCCTTGATGGCACATTTAGGTAATAGGTGTCTCAGATGGTTTCTTGTCTCTGTTGGATGACAATGGCGCAACCAGAGATGACCTGAAAGTGCCAGATAACGATATGGGCACAGAAATCACGAAGAAGTTCGATAATGGAGATGAGTTTTTGGTGAGTTTCTGCTGCCCAAAGGTGAAGGATGCCTCCTTACTGGAAGTGTCTGAACTGGAACAACTGTAAAAATATTTATTTTTGTCATACATTTCATATCCATATAGTCATGCACTACATTTCCAGAAATTTGCTGTGTTTTCTGAGGTTACTTCCTTAAACCTTGTCCCAGAGCTGCTGCTAACGATGCTCAAGCATCAAATGGCTTTGAGTTGATCTAACATCAGTTTCTTCATTCATGGTTTTGTGCTTGCTGTGAAATGAGGTGAACAATGATATAAATGTGCCACTTGACTAACTTTTTTTTCTTTTAGATTTTTGAGGTAAAACGAAAAGTCACATGAGACAACTGCTCCCAGATCTAATTTGTATTTTATGTTTTTCCCTTTCAGGTCTCTGTGCTGAAAGCTTTGGATGATGAGCAAGTAGTTGGAACCAAGGCCTTGAATTCTTAGTGTGTGCTAACAGTGCTGGAGACCTCATACTTATTCTCGATAATGGCTTTGAAGCCTCACCAAAGCTACTGGCCATCACCCCACATCTCCACCAGTTCCCCCGCTGGTCAACTGAAATCTGGAAACTGGACTGGGTCAGCTTCTTCAACTGTACCTTGGGCTCAGGGCTGACTGGCATTCTTTTCAATCAATGAAGTTATCCACCCGTAGTCATCACAGCTTAACTTTGCAGTGGGTACCGATATCCTTCCATGAATTCCTAACAATATTCCAGTATTTCGTAACATTCTTTTTAGCGTGTGAGATATTATTTTTCTGTATGCTTTACTTTTTAAATCATTCATTTTGTCCTTTTTTTTCTGAATGAAATATGGAGCCTTTGAGTTGGCTGTGTCATGTATTTTAAGGTCTGTTTGCAGTTGAGATGCTACACATTGCCTTCAACTTAAATTCTCCTCTTAATGATTTTATCTTCACTAGCTGACTTTGTGTCTCACACAAGCTTCAGCTCCACTTGTTACACAATTCAGAAAACCTAAAAATATATAACTTCATTGATGGCTGGAATATGCCTCTCTGCCTTGACAGTTAAAACATGCATTCATGTGCACACTTATAACTGACAGTTGACTTGTCTACACGCCATAATAGCAGCTACGAATTTATGTAAGCAGCAAAATTCTATTTAATCTGCATTTAAACTACAGATCTCGCGACCGCATTTCTTCTGCGTCTTGCTGGGTCTCGGTAAGATTGGCCTTTTTGTAGCAGGGAACTCCACTTTCTCAGCACTTTCTGAAGCTAAACAGGCCTGGACAGGGGTGGTTGGGTTTTTTTTTTTTCTCCGTTTTTTTTTTTCCTCCTATGCTTTGAAACATTTTCCTTTCACTTGAGGCCTTTATTAGCTGACAAATGTATAGAAAATATCTTGAAAGAACGAAACACTGAACGTTCACTAATCTTCAAACAAATGTTGGATCATGACAAGTGACTAAGTTTACATGCACAAAATATAATTTTTCATTTACTTCTAATGGCTAAAGAAAATGAATATTCCCGTCTACAGCCGTGCATACTACGGTTGTGTTCGACAGGTGTCCGCGCCCTCCCTAATGTGTCCTATATCGCGTCAAAATGTGGAAAAGTGGAATGGCTAGAACCGCTCGAGTCATTTTGATTCTCTGTCAAACTTTTTTCAGTACCGGTGGAATCGAAAAACCTGGTGATATCTACGTCTGTCGTAATGCTTTTAACAGTAGGTGTCTTTCTCCTACCGACAAGAAATGTGGGCTTTGTTTGTGCATTTATCTCTTCCAGCCTTGCAAATTGTTGGTTTGTTTACAATGCACAGAGCTGACTGTAAAATGGGCAACAGGCAGAATTTCACAAACTGCGATAAATCCCCAATTGAGACGAAATAATCCTCTAAAACCCAAATATCGGCATTTCCCACATCAGAAAATCCTACATTTGGAATAAGACCTTATTTTGAATATCTAAACAAAATGTTTACATAACCCCTATCAAATTTGGAGTATTGTCATGTTCAGAATAGTGAAAAATGAATGCATGTAAACATAGCAAATGATAAAGATAATTGTCTTTTTGGCACACAATAGTGGGAACAAGAAGCTATTTTTCATCTTATGTAGTCAAAGCTGATGGTAGTTTTGTGCAGAGTTTACGCTCTAAAATTGATTGAGGCTTGCATGGATTTTTATGAAATGCTGAATGGTTTCTCTCTACATTTACATCCACACACAAAATTTATTGGGAGACATCGGCTAATTGCAAGAAATCAATGCATTTACGTGAACTGCATTATCACGGTTGCTGTAAAATCTGCATTCGCATGCAGGTAGTCAGTTTTCTCCCCTACCTCCAACCATAAAATTAAACAATTTACAGTGTATTATATATGAAGCACTGCAGCCTGAGATTTTTTTTTTTTCCCCCTTCTCATTTTTCCTGATGTGAGCGTTTGGACTTGTGGTGCGGTGGGGAAGGACAGAGTAGTGAAGGAACTTATCTTTCAGGAGTGCATGTGTTAGGAAATTTACAAATTACCTGCTGTTCAGCTGTTGGGAAAAGACTTTATTTAGACACGTTTGTTTTAGTCTGATTTAGGACCTTTGGCTACAAGGCTGCACTACTATTGAGATGTATGATTTTTCCACCTTCTGAACTGTTGTCATAGCAATACTTTTCCTATTTCAAGTTTTGGTCATGAACCTGGACTCTCATAAAAACAGGTCAAGAAATGTGATTTCTCTAGAGGAAATCCCTTAGCAAAGTGTTTACATGATGTTCATGAAGTCAGATTACTGCCAAAAGTTGACAATAATCGGATTACTCAAATGCATGTAAACACACTGATTGTAGTAGTATTTACATTGGAAGGTATTCTGTCCATCTTTTAAGTTGTCCGGCAGCCGGTCTGTTGTTTTTGTTCTGACTTCAGTCCACCAAAAGTGTTTTTTACTTCTGTCAAGACACCAAAGTAATCCACTGAATGTTGTATTGTGTATTAAGTTCTACATTAACATTGTTTGTCATCATTCCGTTCTTGTTCAGTGTGTGGTGTTTTCCCTGATTAACATCGTGTTAGGAGCTGTGGCATCACAGCAGTTGCTTCCAACTTTGGCCTTTTTTCCTAGTCATCTAGATTTTCATTTGTGGTACAAAATAGCACAACAGTACTCTGGTATGCAAAGACCAAAGGTGGAAGCCACATGACTATACTCAATCTACTATGGTCCATTTCATATTGAGTATTCATTTCTTTAACAGAAGGGGCATTTGACTACCAAATTACTGCTGTAAAGGCAGCAGTATTGTACAGACTTGCTCTGCATTGACTTTGCAGGCTGTCGGGATGCGATTCTATGGCAAATGGGGGCACATGCAAGACAACTTGGAAGTCCCTGCTTGCCTTCATAAGCACATAAATCCTCTCACAATTTCAGCCCGCAGTGCCTCAACCTGATTTTGTCATTCTCGGGGAGTAATGAGCCAAAACGGTGCGTGTAAAACGTAACCTCTCATATGCAAATGGAAGGAAATACTTATTATGGAGTAGTAAACAAAAAGTATGGAAGTTAAACTAGTGCTCTGTTATTTGATTTTGGTTGCAAAACCGTTTTTATTTGTAGTGTAATGCTTAAATACATGGCTAGATTTCCAAAAGTATCCCAATTTTAATATCCAATCAGTTGTTCAATTTAATAGTCATGGCATGAGTTTTCTATGCTGAACTATTCTCCCTCCATTTCCACAGTCCTAACAGAAGATGACAGTCTTCCTTAAGCCATATTTGTGCCCTGTTACATGTGTCAATAACCAAGGTCAGGCGCAGGAAAATGTTCCCTCCAATTCTTGAGCTGCTCTGGCCTCTTGATATGTAGCGCTAACTACTCCCACACATCCGGGCAAGGATCCTTAAGCTGTCATAAAGGAGTCTCCCACATGGAGACCAGTAATGGGACTGGCCTCTGAGAAAATGTTTACACTGTAAGGGAGATGGCCCTGTCCTTGTCAGTGTCGCATGCTGATCTAGGTTCAGACTACAAGGGATACAACTGCATAATGACTGAGGTCAGTGTTGTGACGGCAGACTTTCTCAGGGCTCCAAACAAAGTGTTAGAAGATGTGTTACTTTTAACGGTGTCAGCAGTGAGGATAATAAATGACATTAGAATGGGTTTTATGTTTTGTTTGTCTCAAGTGTATACCACTCTGGTGTTGGAGACCTACACAGTTTTGTTGTTTTTTTTTTTTCATAGTCTTGTCTGGCACCTGTCAGCAAAAGCATTGGCTGCTTCACCTTTGCCCTATTTCTGTCCTTTAATTCTGCTACTTCATTTTTCTTGCAAGAAAACAGTGGTTTATTTGTATGTTTAGACCACTGGCACAGTGTATTGTGTTTAAACCTGGAATAGGTGAATTACTCAGACTTGTACGGTATACTGTATGTTCCTGGTATATGCTGGGGAAGGGGTTTAAGGGTATATCCCCAGCTTGGCACAGGTCTCGTTTGTTCTCTAAACAGTTTCTAGGGGAAATCGGACCTTCAGCCTCTCCTGGAACATTACGATACATGGGCTTCTCTATTCTAACTAATGTATGGCTGCTGTCTTTAAAAATCACAACTGTCTGTTTTTATTGTGTAGGCAAAATAAAGTTCATTCAGATGTTACTAGCTACAAGAAACCGGTCGGCTGTTTTATTTCATGTAGATGAAATGTAGGGTTGCCAACGTTCAACAACCAGCTGGAGTGAGAGTTGGTTTTTTTTGGTGGGGGGTGGATGAAGTTAGAATGTATAATACGCATAAGAGATTTAGATAGGGCTGTGCCTCCACCCCAATACAATGGGGGTGAATTTCAATAGACCTCACTGAGTTTTAATGGGGACTATTTCTTCAGTTGAAAAATTCCCATGCAAATGCTCGACAGTTCTGTGGATTATCTGTAAGATGATGTTGAATTTAAAATGCTGTGAGCACTGCAACAAGACCTGGATGGATCTACCACTAGAGGTTAATGGGGGGAAAAAGTAATTTGGGTGAACCTTTAAATAGGCTGCTGTGTATTTGAGTGGGCATGGTTTTCGAAAACACTGAAATTCCTGTCGGTGTGAGGCTCCATTTATATGGGAACGCATTTGTGCACGCAATAATACCACTCTAAATATTTAGAGACTTTGAATTTAAGCAGCAAAATGGAAAAATAATAAACCCGACAGGACAAAGAATATGTTTGACCTTCTAGACTAAATAATTAGACCGTTACTTGAAGTAAAATAAAAATGCCATGACAGATTTGATGGGGGCTGAGGACGGCTGCTATGTTAGAAATTATTGGGACTGTAGCCAATAAATTTGGAATCTGTGTGTGACAGAATACCTGTCTGAAGTGTATAAAAGTACAAGGACAGAAGTCAGGATTAAAAAGGTTATTACAACTCATCCTGAGGGGGGCACAAATGTCTTTGCAATCCATCCAATAGTTGTTGAGAAATCTTAGCCTGGAGTAAGACTTAATGTGGTGGTTTAACAGTATGGATGCACTATATGTTTGAATACAGCTGCAGGTCAAGTAACACCCAGCACCATATCCAGCACTCGAGCTACCTCCAGTGAAACGCATCCTGCAGCAGGTGAGTCCAAATCCTCATCTCGCCTAAGGCACCAAAATGGCTAGAGCTGGCCCTGGGAGTAAAGCGGTGGACTGACCGACATACAGGCCAATATTCGTGTTTGCGCTACGCCACTGGCTAAAAACCTGAAAGCGTCAGTCATTGGGATGTCCATTGGACTTTCAACTACTAGAAATTAAACATGAGTTAGCCGATCCAGTCCAATTTCCAGATTTCAGACAACTAGTAAGGAAAATTGTGGAGGTGTAGGACTGGTGAATTTCAAAGTCATAACAAGCTCTACCAAGCTAGTTGGTTTATGTTCCCGTAAAACATAGGCCTATTGTAGGATTTTTTTTTTCTCTATAGACCATTTAGAATGTAATGTTTTTCATCAACATTCAGCAGATTAGAGGCTCGAAAATGACTTGATTTTGTATGTAAAATATTGATCTACGTCGTCACCATAGTTAGGGTTATCATCCAGCAAATCTAGCTTTTCCTGACATTGCTGAGTATTGTGATTGTAATGAAATATTATTTCAGCATTGATGTTAAAGAGGGCTTAACCTAAACTGTTCAGTAGGTGGCAGTGAAGCATCACTTTTGAAACGTCTGTGAAATCTTGGATATCTAATTCTGTAAACACTGTATTTTGTTCAGTATGACAGGACACAGAGGAAAGTGGTTATAAAATGAAAACACTGTTAGATTGCTTCAAATTCAATGGACAGCTGCTATTTCACAGTTTTTATGTTTTTGTTTTCAGCCACATTGTTCGTATGTATGGTAGCTCAAGTCTGAGCCAGAGCAACAGTAACGGTGGTAGTGAAAGTAGTTGAGAAAGCCGTGCAAGGTAGATAACATGGATAGAGATAAGAAATGCTTCAATTGACTTTAGAACACATATCTTGCCGTGTGTGTGGATTTTATTGTACAAATAATTAGTTTTGGTGGAAACTCAAGAGACGTCCACTTTACACACTCTGTTCCTCTCCCATGCACCCCTAGTGAACAAGGCACATGAGATCACCTTGCAGTCCCTACAGACTCCAAAACACCTCCAGTCCTCCTCCTTTCCTCCAAGAGTGTTTTTTTTTTTATTGGCATCGTCTGAACCCTGTCAAGGTGCCGTGCGGAGATTGTAGCGGGGATTGTGGAGGGAACTGGAAGAGATTTTATGGATCATTCCACATGGGCCAAACCTGTTTATCCAGTGGGTGAAGCCGTTGGACTCCCGCCCAATGTTTGGAGGAACCCGGCTTGGAGTGATTGGGGATTTGATATAGTTTCAGGGTAGAGGGTTTTCTTGTGAGTCAGGGAAAACACTGGTGCAAACACACACATAGGCTGCATACATCAACACTGGTGTAGCGCCAAGTGAAGAGGAGGGCCTTTCTGTAACTGCAGGATCTATGTCTTGAAACAACACGAGACAGAGAACGAGAAGAGATCAAAGGCGTAGTTTGAACCGTGTGCTTTTATTGAAAGTGTATGGGATTAACCCTGCTGGTGTGTGTGTTAAAGAGTTGAGGAAATATACAGCTACCTTCAGTTTCTTCCAACTATTTCCTATCAGCCCCACACATACAATAACTGCATTATTATTGGTACTTTATTTGTATCAGATCACTGTAAAGTTAATATACCGCATTTGATATTTAGTCGTCCTTATGGCAATATTATACTACATGGCCGGTATGATACAAAACATAATCCGCTTCCATTTAGTACAATAAACCCTTATATAACTGCCACAACTGTCGAAGCACATGCATAGATACCTTAGGACAGTTGTACAAGACACACTACCACACCTCCATGCCCCCGAAAGGGACAGGAAAAACAAATATCACCATGCGCAAGCATCACACAGGAATGCAGATTCTTTAAATAGCCTACAAGTGTCAGAGTCAATAACCAGTCCAGAATTAAATGAGGTAAAAGAGAATAACATAATTTCTTACTTGATCAGTACGGATGAGTTTTATAACTTCCCAATTCATTGTGCGATTTTATATACACTCCAAATACTTGCTCATTATCCAAAGCTTTCGGCACCGAGACCTGAAAAGGAAAGAGACAAATTTGATCTGGGAGCAGTTGTCTCAGGTGACTTTTCTAGTTTTACCTCAAAAACTAGAGATAAAAAGGTGAATCAATCTAACAGTGCATGCATATAGTTGTCCACCTCGATTCACAGCAAGCACAAAACCATGAATGAAGAAACTGGTGACCATAGATCAAATCATAAAGCGAGGTTCGAAAAAGTCTTTTCATAAATTGTTTTTCAAGAATGTTCTCATGTCACACATTTTCATTAGGATTAGGTTTTACAACATCCAAAATCTTATGGTAAATGGATGCACTGGTGGTCTAAGCAAATGCCAAAACACCCTATGCTGGCCTGGGAAAAGGATTATTGGCTTCCAGTGCCAACTTGTTTCAAATAAATATGCTCATTTTTGCCGTGTGTGTATGTGCATGCTGTCGTGTCTGCATCAGTCGGTCTGCATGATGGATGACTGCGTGTGTGTGTGAGTATCTATGCATGTAGCCTGCGTGTGCGGGTTTGTGGGCATGTGTGTGTCTTTGTAAGGTTGCGCTCTGAGTGTTTTTGAAGATCAGCGGAGTCATTGAATCCAGATTTTGAAGTTAAACAAATGGGGGAGAAAGAGCACTCCATCTCAGCATCTGACAGGATTTGGAGGACAGATGGGGGACAGAAGGAGGTGTTTTGTCCTCCTTTCATGTGCTCAGTCCTGCTGAGAGAGGAGCCGTAGGGAAGGTTGGAGGATGAATATTCAAGGAAAATCCAGCAACCATTAGATGGACTGTGAAGTACAGAAGTGTCCATGTGTCCTTTAGTTTTTTTAAAACTACGTCAATGGTGTAGCTCAAGGGATGGCAATATTGGCCTGCTGGTTGGTTTTTGGTCTGGACTGAAATATCTTAACAGTTGTAAGATTGATGTGCATGAAATTTTGCACAGACACTCATGGTCCCCACAGGATGCATCCTAATGACTTTGGTGATTCCATGAGGTTGACGTTTGTAGCTTTGATTGAAATGTCTCCACAGCTGTTGGATGGATTTTCATGTAGTTTGGCACAGGCATTCATGTCCCCCTCAGGATGAATTGTTATTACTTTGGTGATCCTCAAGCACCATTGTCAGGTCAAACTTTGTCCAATACTTGTGACCAAATACCTGCAAAACTAGCCTCAGATCTACTTGTGTGTATGTGCTTATTCGCAAATGTTAGCATTTTTCGTGCATGCATTTAAGCAAGCAAAGGCAAAGACCCCCTTATGCCTAACTATTGTTCAGCCTGTGGAGTCTTGGTTTCAATTCTCCTTTTTTATTTGGAAAATTGTTGCACAGGTAACACATAAACGAACAAAATAATTCAAACATTTGAGTGCAACATCAAGACAATCAAATGGTGTCACATACTCAATCCAGGCTTCCCAGCAGCTTTCAAGCATAGCCTGATCGAGCCCTAAATGAAATGTTAGTTCCTCCAACTCAACAATGTCATAAATCGCATTAGTTTACATATTGTGTACGTTCAACATCAATCCAAATGAGCACAAAATGTTTAGGATATAAATTAGCTGAATATTAAATATGCATAGTCAGCCAGATTCGGAAAACACATTCAGAAAGATACTGAGGCCAGAAAATTATGTCGGTAGCAACTATGGACGACTGGAGACATCATCTCAACTTTCATTTTGGGACTACATGTTTTCCTCATAAGTGCAGGCTGTGGTCAAGGTCTATTCAGTGTCGAGATGTTGGCTGGGAAAAGCGGGGACGTTGTGAATGTCTGTCTTTGTATGTGCACATTTGTATGAGACTGTGATTAAGACCAGAAGGGCAGGGGAGCGCTCGGTCTTCAGAAATAGTTGTGCTAACAGATGTGTTTATTCGAGAACGGGGCTCACAGCATGTTATTTTAGCTGACAACCAACCTTCGTACTGCTGGGAAGGCCCTCTTGTCTTTGAAAAAGGAGACTTTCCCTGGAAGAATTAGTGAATGAGTTCACAGGCAAACAAGCAAGACTAGGCTTTTTAGAGTTTGGCAGAACAAAAGATTGCTTCTTTGTGTTGGCCCTCTCCAGCAGAACAACGATTCAGCGTGCAGATGTGTACTACCAGCACATGCTGCTCACATACGGGCAAAAGGACAGTGTTTTATGGTTCCTACTCTTCTTATATTAGTAAGTTAGGCCGTGTTTGAGGGTGCAAAATGCTAAAAAAAAATAGACTGAGTATGTTAACTCTGCGGTTGAAGAACTGTAGTCAAAGTCTTGGGATCCATCAGACAGCTCACAAGATATTGTTAAACTAAGACACCTGGTATTGGGTCACTGTAGGACATTAGTTAATGGGTGAGAATTATGGAAAATAGTGTTACCTAAATGCTTAAATTATATGTGGATTTGTGTGAATGAGAAATGAGCTTCTGGCTCATATAAACATAAACAATACAAAGAAAAAATAACATATGCTATATGCAACATTGCTAAATACAGAGAAGTTTAAAGCAAAATACAAGACGTGCACCTGTAAAATACATTAATACAGAATGGCTATGGAGCTTCTGTGTCTCTGCATGAATGGAGTTTGAACTTTGAGTCTGTAGCCTCCGTTAGACCCCTGGTCAAATGCAGCGTGTTGTTTCTGGCCACCTGCTCCCCTCTGGCACAGCTTTGAACTTCCTTGTGTGTGTGCATATTTGTAAGGCCGGTTAGTAGACCAGTAGTCGGAATGTTGAAAGGTTGGTGTCCAACATCTGGCGGTTGACTCCAGGAGGGGGTGGGAGAGACGACCGAAAGGGAGCGCTGATGGGAGGTGGGCCGGGCCGCGTCATTATTCAAACCAGATGATAGCTGCTCATAGTGGTTTTCGTACTCCTTTTCATATTTTACAGGACTTCATTTTCTATATTACCAGAAAGTCATTAGTGAATATGTCAGGACCAAAAATGATTCAATCTTCGAATCGCATCATTGACAAAATCGTTTATAGATTATTCAGAATTCTAGTTATCTGTATGTGGTTTTGTAGTCATTTTGTACATGAATGGGTCATGGTGAAAAGAATGATAATTAATGCGTAATGCGTTGATGCATGGCTGATGGTAATATGCTGTCAGCAACCTTTGTCTGTAATCTTTCTGTTTTCCTTGTTACTCATGATGTTGTATTGAGGCAGACGAGGCTGAAGGGAGTGGTGCAGGAATGCGGACCCGATGCTATCATACTAATAAACAGGTGTTCGTCTGCTCTCCTCCCACTATATTATCGGTTTTCAGGACATAGCCGGACCCACTGGACCGCTGCGCACTGGACATGTTAAGAAGAAACAAACAATTCTTGCGTGTGTGTGTGTGTGTTTCCAGTGGTGCTGGGGTGGATTTGGGGTGGAGATTTACAGTAGGTCACCGGACAGCCGGGTTTGGTCCCCCACAACAGCCTGTGTATGAACATCCGCACATGTTGGTGCTTATTTCTGTGTGTTTGTTTTTACGTCGAGAGAAATACTGGCGAGAAATTCCTCGCAAGAGTCATAAACACAGAAAAGTGGTTGATGCTGAAACTGTGTTGGCAGCTATGAGAAGGCAATGGCTTCTCTGCCCTCCGACACTGAAGTGGCCAGAGCCTTAAGACGTGTTTGATAGCTGTGAAATCCCCCCCAAAAAATGTAAGTCTGTCCTTGAAATAGCCTCTATTCCAGCGTGTGTGTGTGTGTGTGTGAATGTGTGGGTGTGGACCGTAAACATCAACTGTTCACAGTGCCCTGAAAACAATCTCAAGGACGCCCTCAGAGAGCCACTTTGTCAGTGTGTGTGTGTGTTTTCCCCTCATTTTCTGCAGGCTATTTGTGAAGCAGCTCACTTATGTTTTGTCTCGTCTCTTATCAGAAAATGGGTCTGCTGCTGACGAGGGGGTACTAGCTCTCTTCATGGAAGTGAGACAACCGTGACTAACGCTGTGGAGTCACCCACTTTTAATAATCAGCAGCCTCACTGTGAACTGTTATGAGGAATGATGATGAAGAAACACTCTTTGAATTACTCATAACTGGATAATTTGGCACCCAGATGGCCTATTATATAACGCACAACTGTGTGTAGTATTTTGGAATATTTTTCTGCCTAGGCTGGTTTAGATGGCCTAGAATTCATTTCTGGAAAAACATGAGAAGCTTTTTAAGGAGTGTATTAGACAGCACTAGTTTAAAGAGTCATCGTAAGTTTGAGTTTGAGTTTGGTGTGTTCGTGCATGTGTGGGTGAATGAGTAATGTAATGTGGTACTTCTGGTCCTGGTTCTATGCGTTTGTGGACTGGGAGCGGTGATGAAAACAGCGTTACCCAGAGTACAGCTCTCCTGGATCACAGGTTACTGCCCCAGGGGGTTGTGGGATAGGCTGGGCCACTGTAGACTCCCAGAGAGTCACTGTGTGTATATATATATGTGTGTGTGTGTTTTAGAAAGAGGAGACTGATGTAAGTGACATCATGGTAAAGCAGAACAAGCTGTGTTTCAACCTGATTCTGTACTCACCTCTGACGTTCCTATTTGTATGCATGTGTGTGTGTGTGTGTGTGTCCACAGCCAAGACCATATGTAGTAGGAGGGAGTCACAAATACATTCTATAGGCCAAATGCCTGTTGTCCCTTTGTGGATTTCAGGATGTTGCAGCAGAGTAGCTGGCTTAAAAGGTGACTTATTATGGAATGGTGGACTTGCAGTCTTGTTTCCATGCAGCAGGTGGTGCCACGATGTCTAAGAAGTGTGCAAGGATCATGCCCAGCACACCCAAAAAACACAACAAAGGCTAATGTGCTATGTGATTATATCAAATAAGAGCAGGTGAAACTTTGTGTTGCAGCATCACAACACAAATAGCCTTTTGTTGACAAATCACAAATCCTCCTGATTCAGTACATTAATATCTATATACACATTTTTAATTGGATCACGGACATATATTGCAAGAAAACAGCAAATGTAAATTTTTGAAGCAAATCGAAGGAATTTACTTTTGTCACTACCTGCTATAAGTATTTCCCCACATGCCCTTAAGGTAACCTCTGTACCTCATCTTTTCTATTCTGCCTTCAGGCTCAGTTCTCTGGTTCACCATACACCATGCTCATAATCCCTTCCTCCTTTTTGTCGTTATCTTGCTAAATCCCTCATACTCTGCCTCACTGTCTTTTCTAATGCGCTCTGTGTCTTTCATGTTCTCTTTTTCCCTCCTAACCTGCCAGTATCATTACTACTCTTCACATCTGGGATGCACCTGTCGTGGTGAGAAGTCTGTTTTCCCACGAGAGGAAAAGAGGAACTAAATAAACGTTAAAAAAATAAATAGATAAATAATTAAAACCAGGCAGAAGCTCCAGAGCTGTTTCCAGAGTTAAAAACGTCTTCTTGTTGGATAAGTAAGGTCATGAAACATAAATCTGGTCTTTTCAACTATGGAGCTTCCTGTTCACTGTCATCGGTTTAATTTTCTGTGTTGCTGCTTATCTTTCTATATTTAAATGTTAAAATTCATTTTACAATACAGATAAATAGTCAATGATCTGCTTAATTTTGAGAACCCCCCTATCCTCAAAATGTGATTTTGTGGGCTTATTTCGCACACTGATTGTCAACGTAATAGACAACATGGTTGTTCTTAGTTCTTCTATGTCTGAACTTTTGGAAATTCAAGGCTTTTACTTGACAGAATTGACTTCAGCCTGGTTTTGGTTGTTTGAACCTGTAACCTAGAGGGTTAATTATTATTTATAATGGTTGCTGTAGATTTACATTACAATTCCCTGCAGGTGTTGCACTGCCACTAGCTCCCTGATTGACATGGTACATCTACTTATTGTTCATTTATTCCTGTCAATGGCAAAAAAAACCCCCAAAGTATTTGAGTGTGTGCGCAAATGTAACGAGTGTGTGCGTATGGGAGCCTTGGTTGTAGTCTGTGTGATAGGCTGGATCATCCTTGGAGCCACGCTGTTCCCAAAGCCTGTTGCCATGGCGAGAGGTCGAAGGGATCTGACCAAAATACAGCCACATAAATCTGCACTTAAAAGGGAACTGCCCCATGTCTTGGCATTGTCTATGTTTGCGTGCGTGTGTGTGTGTGTGCGAGCTAGTTTGCACTTCACAAGCCAACCGAAAGATGTTTCTCCCCCTGTATGACTTTGAATTGGATTACCGATGCATTATTGATGAAGTGGAGACGGTGTGAACGTTTGCCATAAGCATTATGAGAGTTGTTTGAGGACTATAATAGTCCCAAGTGGCCGCATAGAAGGAACGGCTTGTTTATTGATCAGTATTGAAAATCAATATCCTTTGCCTCTCCTCTTCTCTGCCCTCTTCTCCTTTGAAATCATTTCCTCATGTCCACGCTAGAGAACGTAAACCTGACAACAGAGACAGAGGGAGGGGTGCGTACAGCAACTCGTTTCTATTAAACCAAGGCCACGGCATCGTTCCCCCGAAAGGGAAAGATCCAACACAAGAGGCCTTATTGATGACCAAGTCCTGCTGCCTCGTTTGTTCAGTGTGCGCGCGCGCAAAATGCCATAGCACTGTGCTTGCAATGGAAAAGGTTGAAGTTGCACATTGATTGGAGAGCTGCTCTCTGCCCCCTCTATAGCTGAGCTGCCAATCTCTCCGCATCCGATAACAAACATCAGAGCGTGTGCGTCTCTGTGTGACCTGAAGGCCACAAAGCAGCTTCTCCTTCTTTGTGCTCAACAATAAACATCGGGGAGGGTGTTTTAACAGTCTAAGACACAAACACACACACGCACGGTCACACACTCAGGTCAGTGTCTCTTTTTCCTTTTTCCCACAGTCCTGGAAACACCACAGATGTGGGAGCGGGGCTGGGATCACCGATTAAACGTGACACATGCTCTCACACAAACACACACATATGCATCTTAACAATTTGATACCGTATATCTCGTCCTTCAGTGTCAGGCATGCAGTTCCGAAACAGTTTTTGAAACAATGGGTCCCTGATTTCAGATAGAGGTCAGCAAAAGCAGGCTTTATCAGCTGTAGCTAGCTAGCTAATTAAGCCAATGTTAGCTTAATGAGTTGGTTGAAAGCTCTATTTACGGCTTCTATTTGATGTCATGATATCATCTTAAAGAGTAACGCTCTTACAACATTACATTACATGGCGCTGCAACGTGGAGAAAGCTGAAGCTTGGCAGGCCTGCCGTGCCGAGTTGTGGTTGCCAAGCGATGATTAAACAATCACTGTTGGGGGGAGGGATCAGTTCATCTGAATCCCGCAAAGGCAGAAAAAGGAATCTGTCAGTAATAATGAAAACTACCAAACATTACAGAAGGCCAGTGCATTCAATGGCTGCTGCTGAAAAATGCCACCCATGAATATTACCAAAACTGAGCGTTGATAACAATACAAATTTAAAATATGTAATTTTCAAATTACATATAAAATAGGAGAAGAAGGGCAAGGCAGTGAGAAAGAGGAAGAAAGTTCCAAAGAGACTTTATCAACTCAAATGCGGCACGGTGCTGAATGAATAACAGCTGTTTAGTGATTATAATTCCACTATAACTGCAGTTAACTTAGCTATATTCTACTTTGACAGTAGCTTATCGAGTTCTCATGTCGGGCCAACAAAGCACCCACTGATCTGAATTGAGAGACCGTGCGTGAGAGAGGAGCACCATGTTGCAGACAATGCAAGGGATTTAGCAAAAGACCAAGACAGTGTGAGGATGAAAGAGAGCAATGAAATGCGAGAGCGTGATTGAGCACGATGGGAGAATGCCAAGGGGCTTTCTGGTGTGCGAGAGACCTAATTGAGTTAACAGACATCAGGCGTGTCACAAATGGAAAAGGGAAGGGAAGTTGCACCACCCGCTCTCCACCAGAACAGGATCGCTGTCCTTTAGAAACACACCGCTTAAGTATTTTTTATTTTGTTTACTGGAAAGTAGTTTATTATATTACACTTGATTCTATTTCAGCCAACTTGCAAAGAGATGCTATGCTAAATGGTACAGAAGGGATGATCACCGTTACTCTGACAGCCACAATCCATCTGCTGCGTTCAAACTACTGGCAGATGCAGACGGGCTTATGTGGTTCGCATTATGGCTCAAAGGAACATATGTAAGGGAAGTTAACTTTATTTGTACAGTATGAAACATCCATCACTGCTGAGTTGAAATAAACCATAAAACCCTCTTGCTATAGGTTACAGTGGTGTAATATTAAGAGGTATTTCTAATTGTCGTCCTTCCCATTTTCTCACACACACACACAAGTGAGGCCATCATAAATACACCGTTCTGTTTTGAAGGACATAATGTTGCACTGAGTCACGATTTGGAGCCGAGAGATCATTCCATGCAGAGCGTCTGTTGCAGGGATTTTACTCGTAGCACAGGTCTATCTGTGTTTTCTTGTGTGTGCGTGTGTGTGCGCGAGTGTGTGTGTGTCTGTGTGTGTGTGTGTGTGTGTGCTCACTGTGAACATAGCACTCAAATCCAAAACATGTTTTTCACTGCTGCATACTGGGCACACATGAGAGAGAGTGGGGCAGAGAGCACACACACACACACACACACACACACACACAAAATGGTTGCCGGTTAGATCATAGAATCCACCAGAGGTCTTGCTTACTTTGGCCCCTGTGTCTCTTTCCTTGTTATCCCTCTCTCCATCCCGTTACTTTGTTATCCATCTCTCGGCCCATCCTCTCTCCTTCCCCGACGTCTGGCTGTCTGTTCTACGTGATCAAAGGCTGAACCCCCTCCCCCTGTGAACACTCATTTTCATCGTACCGTACAACAACAGAAGTATGTGCAGTTCTCCCCCACATTCCCATCCGGTCTGTCGCGCACGCACACACACACACACACACACACACACACACACACACACACACAAGCACATGCAAAAAACACTTTCTTGGAAATATTCTTACGGCTGATTTAATGTGTTATTCACTTTTTCGCGCACCAAACGTTTGCAATCAAATGGACACGTACGCGCACACCATTTGGAGGGTGAATGTGTTCTGAGGTGTGGTGGACAGGTTTGGTCCAGATCTTTGTCTTGTTTTTAATCAGCGGACAGACTGACGACTCCCTCGAGACCTTTTCTTCAAATTCTTTCTTTCTTTTGTTTTTACATCCTCACTTTCTCCTCTCAGCAGTCATCCCTGCGCTTATACCAACTTCTGGCTCGCTCTGTAAAAACAAAAACCTTTTGGCTAATCAAATCCTCGCCATCTGTTCTGCAATCCCTCCAAACAAGCGTGCCATCTCTTACAACCCCCGCTGCTCTCGCTCATACCTATAACAGTACCTATAACAGTACCGTGATGTTAAAACTTGTTTACTCCCCAAGCCCACAGCAGCTGCATTCATTTCAATGTGGATTGCACGATATCTTGCCGTAGCTTTAATGCTGATAGATGTCTTCCCTGCACTGCATGCCCTTATCAGCAAATATAATGTTGGTTTAATGGCTCACATTAGTGGTGCAACAGTATAAATTAGAATGAAAAAGAAGCCAGACTCTGGAACACTAAGAGTGAAATTCAGACTTAAAAGGCAATAAAAGCATACAATTTGAGCAATTTTGTTCACACTGACACTGAGACTGCACTATTAGTATGATCCAGCATACATATATTTTTGTGATTTTTTGTACATGGTGACAAATGCACACAGGCTTTTCACCCAACTCCACACCCCTTCGCTCGGCTCTTCTGAGCTTTGAAGCCTCTTTCAGCTCATTGTCTTGGCTTTTCCAGAAATGTCCTTTCTTCAAATGATGCTATCAGAATCATTTGAAAGAAGATATGATCACAATGAATGCTTTAAATATTAATGTTAACTTTCTACATCTTAAAAATGGTTAGAAGTATTAGATTGAGCTAGTGTGTGTGTGTGTGTGTGTGTGTGGATATCCAGCTATGCTCGTGTATTCATTGTGAGAATTTTGGGGGGGCTGCAGATTTGTATTTTCTTTTTAGTGAGAGGAATATTGCCCTTCCTGCCCCAGTTTAAATAAACCAACCACGTTCTAATCAGACAGGGCAATCACGGCGCTGAGGCAGGCAGGTATGTGCACACTCAGCACATGCACACGCGTACACCATTATGATTATTGCACACACTTCAACACAGTGGAACTAATGCACAGCAGCATTCACACGTGTAAAAAGGTGAGAACACACAATCACATGTATATAGAAACACACAGATGAAAAAACAAGGCGCCTATGCACACATGCACTTTGTCTCATCTTGTGAGGACACTGTATTGATTTACATTGATTCCACCGGAGCCTTACACTAACCGTAACCACCACATGTCTAACCATCTAATCATATCCTCATTATGCTAACCTCAACCCTAAACCACCTCTCATCCTAAAAAAATGAATGGCTAACTGTATGTCTGCTGGCCAGTTTTTTTTTGTTTTTGTCCACACGATGTGATAAATCTCATCAACCACAGCTCCGACTTCCTCTATCATACAGTAAATGTCAGTGTTGGGGTTTTTTCTCCTTTGAGGTTGCTTCTTGTGAAACCTGCACGGAGTTGAAACAGAAATGCGCTATATTCCCTTCCGAGGTCTCGCAACAGAAGGAATAATTGAGCCAACGATTTTGACTTAATGCCGTAAATTATACCATGATCTTGATAAGCAATCATGAGTTCCAGGGCTTTGCTGCAGTGTAATAATGCTCCTTTGTCTGAGGAGTGTGTCTGTGTGAGGAATCTAGCACTCCACAGTGGTGATAGCATCTGAAGTTGGCAGGCTTTATCTTATGCTTGTGCTCTGTGTGTGTTTTTCAGTGTATCATTGCCATGCAAGTGTATTGTAATGATTTTGTGTGATGTGTGTATTTTGGTCTGCGCGAGTATGTGAATACGTGCGTATGAGTGTTAGTGTGCATTTTTTGGGATCTTTTCTGCGGTGTGTGTGTGTGTGTGTGTGTGCTCTTACAGTAGGTGGATATGTGTATGTATGTATGTGTGTGTGTGTGTGGGTTTATGTGCACATGCAGTGTGTGTGCTTATGTTGGCAGGCTGTGCGCGGTGCTAGTCTGGCCCCAGTGGTTTTATGATGTATATCAGGCAGCTGCTTGATCCAACATCCAAAAGATCAGAAATAGAGCTGTTATTCTAGCAAAATGCTAACTGAGATACAGTTTCACACCCGCACACCAACGGTCTGCACATACACAAGTGCAGTGTGCACGCTCGCAGCCGGGCACGGATATACACACCACTAGTTGCTTCTGTTCCCGGCTCTCTCCCTCTCTCGACGCATTCCTCAGGCTGCGTTGACCTTTCAACTGAGAGGTCAGATAAAATCTCAGGGGATGTACTCTGCCGGCTGAGTGTTCCTTGAATTGTTGACTTAGCAACAGTAATTGGTCTGAATTGAAGTTCATGGAGGCATTTCATGGAAAGGTATTCGCCGCAGATATTTCTGACTTGGGGGATTTCGCTGCCCAATATTTTGGCTTTATTCCCCGCCTCAGGCCGCTGAAGGCTGGAATGTACATGCATGCAGTGAATACAGTATATGAGCACACACACAATTATTTTCCTGAAAATGTAGCGTTATGTGTGTGGAGTGTGTTATAAGTGTTGGAATCTAAGTCCTATTGTTTGTTTTCAAAGATAAATGTAATCTCAAAAATAAGCTTTCTTGCCTTCATTCCTGCGGGGAAAAAGAAATCAACAGATTCGGTACTTTTTATCCAAGAACAGCAAAGATTTGTGTGCACAGAGCACACACATACGTGGACACATACTGAGCTGCAAGTCATGTCTCAATCAATGTAAGCCGATCCTTGTCATCTGGTTTTAGTTTGAATAGAGCGCATTTCAAGACTGATTTGATCTAAGTTCACCCTGTGGTGTTTCTGTTCTTCAAAGGCCTATACAGTATATACGACTCAATCACATACTGCTTTACTAGCTGTACATTACACACACAAACTCACATACTTGCACCGGTAGTGAGGGAAAAGGAGACATTTCCTGCACACTCCAGTCACTTGACCCTGTGTCCCAATATGTTAATCATTTCCTGCTGTATAATCCAATGAAACAGTTGAATTGACTGACTTATTAGATTAGTCAGACTGCTGTCCATGTTGGGGAGGCAACATCACAACTGGATCTGGAGTCAATTTAGTGGAAGAGTGCTTCCATTACAAACTCTTACCCCTCTTTTTTTTTTTTCCCAATTCATGAAATGTGTGTAAATTCCTTCCTCAAACTGAAAACCTACTGAGGTAGTGTTTTCAAAATCTCATCTTCCCAGCTTCAACAAGAACCATTTAGAAAGGTTTGCACTTTTCAGCTAGTCTAAATTGTCTCATTTGCCACTCAAGAGATGCAATGAGATGAGTAGCCTCCAATATGATTTCATGTACAATATGATTGATGTAAGATAAGATTAATCTTCAATAATACCTGTTGAAACAAGACTCTACAGCCACGCTGCGGTGCTTTTAGCCAAATGCTACCGTCGGCATGCTCACGTGACAATGCCAACATGCTGATGTTTAGCAGTTTTAGTGTTTTCCTTGTTCAGCATCCTAGTTTAGTGTGTTAGCATGCACTAAATATTAGGTACAGCTGAGAGGAATGTCATTAGGTTTGTATTGGACAAATTAAAAGTTTTGACCTGATGGTGGCGCTAGAGGAAAGGTCAGGGCATCACCAAAGTCATTAGGATTCATCATCTGGGCACCATGGATTCTGGTACCATTTAAGCCATTAAAGTCTGGAAGAAAATGGAGAACCGACTGACAGGCCCGACTTTGCCACCCCTAGAGCCAAAGAATGGGCTACTGCAATTACATATAGGAATAATGTGGGAAATATATAAATTATTAAATGACAAATTTAGCACTATAGCATGGGAAATGAAAATGTATTATTTGAAGTATATTACAACAACAGCAGGGTGCAGCAAAATTAGAACTTGTGCTCTACACAGTACACAACCACTGTGAGGTTAACCACTTTATACATTTTAGTAACGTATATTTAACAACTCATAAGGATGTTTTTCAGTATATTTTGTATCCACAATGTTATAAAAGCCAAACCTTTAAAACATACAAATTAAATTATGTCCAACGCAGAAATATGTCAGTCTACCACAGACCTTTGGCATCCATATTAATTTGCTTCTCATTTAAACTTTGACCCCCATGATGTGCTCCTTTGACCTCAGTGATGGCCCCAAATGTCTTCTTCCTGTCTGCTTGGACTAAACAGTGATTGGGGCTTTAGTTCTGATGATGCCCCAAGGCTAAAGTAGAAACAGCTAGATATGTGCTTCACAACATTCACCGCCATTTTAATTCACGGGCTTACCAGGGCTCAAGCCCCGGGGCCCGACGGCGTGAAAGGGCCCACGATGTTCGGGGGGAATAAAACTCACAGAGAGGAAAAACAAAGCTTGACTTTGCTGGATCACATGCTTGTGCACTTTCGACAGGGCAATAGATGATTGTGATGGTGCTGGGGGGGATGGGAAATTTTTCACCGCCCCAGGTTCCCATGGTACTTTAATGCGACCTTGACAACATTAAATGACACAGCATGGAACTTGGACACCCTGCTCAGTATCGATGGACCCGGCTATATTAGGACAGAGAGTGCACACACCTCTCGTTTTCTCTGCAGTACATTTTCACTCCTCCTTTTTCCTTTTTGAGTTATAGTTATAGCGTTCCCCTTGAACTCCTCCACAGCTCCAGTTAAACAACTCCACTGCATCATTTATTCATGGCCTGTTAATGGCTCTGGGATCTCATTGGCCAGTTGGCCCTTTCTTGGGCCGGGTGGTTAAAGCTCCATCAGGTCTCAGGCTGTGTGTATTGGTGTATTTATGGGTTTTCTGTGTGTATGATGAGGAACAATGATTGAGTTGAAACAAGTGAAAGAGAACATAAAACAGAAGGTGACATTTAACCAGAGGAGGGAAATAAAGAAAATTGAGAAAGCAATACTCAAGAGTGGGTGAAACAGTTCTAGGCTCTATTCTTTGTAATGAGATCCTGTCAGCTTTTTGTTTGTCTTCCCGCACCTGCCTGGAGGTGGGGGGGGGGGGGTACAGGCCTGAGAGGCAGATGTTGAATAAGCCTCTCCCTTTGTGTCACAGTGTGTCTGTGTATGTCTGAGTATGAGTGTGTTTGAAAAAGGTCCTTCAATCTTGTTGAACCTGTTTAGTTATTTTAAAACCTATGCAATTATGTTGTAATGGAGGGGGTTAAATTATAGCTTAAGTGTGTGTGTGTGTGTGTGTGTGGTCATACAGATGTCGAGGTGTATTTGCTTGAGTCTCAGGCCTCTCATTAGCTCCGCATTGTGTGTCTGAATGAACTAACGCGAGCAACCCAAACAGAGGAAAGACACAGCGTTAGTCTGAGGAGAACAGAGATCAAATGAAACTAAATCAAATATATTTTTTACCCTTTCAAGCTAATAAAATTAAGATTTTAATTGAGATTTTTGTTTAAATGCAGTCTCTCCTGGAAGACATTGATAGTGTTGCATCTGGTTGTTCATGAAAAGTGACAGAAATAGATACAAAAAAAGAAAGCTAGAGAGAAGTTCAATCATCGCGTGAAGTGGGTGTGAAAGTCACATCGTCACTTTTGAAGATTTACTGAAAAGGTGGGACAGAGACAAATTAGGGGACCTGATGTCGAAAAGGTGGGGATGGGGTCCGGAAGCTATTCGACCATCCAATATGCAGTTCTGAGCATACTGACCCCTTAAAGCTATCTATTTACTCAAGGAGCAAGCTTTCCATCTCTATAAGACAGCGACCAGCAGGTGACAAATTAAAGTGTTAATTAATATGGAAGACAAGTGTTGAAAGCAAGCAGAGATATTCATAAGTGCACAAGGAATGTTGGGAGAAAAATCCTGGTTTTGTGTGTCGTTGTTTTCTCTAGCTGTTTTGTCAGATTCAGAGTGATCAAGGGTGCATGCTAACAAGCATTCATTTCACACAAATGACCACACTGAAAAGCAGTGTGGTGTTGTAGAATGGTCTATATATGTATGTATATATACGGTTATATACATTTCTACAATGCATCGTGTACAGAACATATTTCCTCACAGCATATTAAATGCTGTCATGGAAACAAAAGGCAAACAGCAGTAAGATGGGCCGCAGCCTCTGGTGCTGAGAGTCGACCTAAAACCAACAATAAAATTGGACATTGAAGCTCTAAAGCAACAGCAGCTAATAAAAAAGTTTTATGTGGGATGCTTTAGTTACTTTAATATAGGTCTGACACTGTATTAGGTGGATTTAAAGTAGCTGGAGACCGTCTCTGTCATCAGCCAGTTCCTTTGTTACAGTACTGTATGTGCTGCACATTTGGCCATTCTTTCAGGTGTTAGAAGTCCTTTCTACAGTGAAGTGATAAATCCTCTTGACTGTAACTGCTTTTTCTTTAAAGTAACAAATATATTCACCAAGGCCAGGAGCGCGTTCGCACAAGTATAAATGGAGTGTGTATGAGTGAGTCTTTTTTTTTCTCTTCTCCACAAATTACAAGCCAAGTTGCACACACGTGTTCTGTAGGCACATGCTCTAAATCAATCCAGCAGTGGTGTCCCTTACGGGATATGAGAAATGTGCACGGATGCACAAATTGCAGCACGGTTCCATACAGGATATGAAACCAACTGATATGAACTGACTAAGAAGATAAGGTGGTCCTGCCCCTGCTGGCTGAGGCATGGGATGAAAGCAAACTATGGTTTCATAAATAAATGTAACATGGTCATTGTTTTTATGTTACACAGAGGACTTTAAAGAAATATATTTCAAAAATGAAATTTCTTCATTACAATGCTGGTGAAACAGCGGTTGTATAGACATCTAATAGACTTTCACTTTTAAGAGCAAATTTAGCCATTTTGTGATGTATTTTGACTTCCAAATCACCAAATAAATGTTTACTTGCGCTGAGTTTGCACTATGAAGATGGAATGAGTCCAGCGGGGGTCCTACACCCTACAGCTTCGGAGGTGGGGGAACGGAACAAGTTAAGTCCAGCTTTCCCAGGGCCGGTTGTTGCATGTTGACGCTTCAAATCCAGAGCGGGAACTCGTCAGCGAACTCAACTCGCTCACCTCTGAAGGTGTGGGGGGAGGACCGCCACCCTTTCATTGTATGTCATAGATGATGTCATCAATTCAGTCAGGTCTTGCAGACATCGTAGCTGAGATCGAAAATGATCTCAATTAATCAGTCAATGGTCAAAATGTGGTGAAAAAGTGAAAGTTGACAAGACGCCTGCACTACAGATATAATATTTCATATATTAATACAGTAATTCAATAGCTCTGAGCCAGAATCAGGATTATTAAAAGGGCAAAGTAACCAAAAACACATACTGTCCTGTCCTTTGTTCTCTGTTTTGGCCTCCATTAAAAGCTAGATATTGGACTTTGTTCACCGGACATTCTTCTCTTTAGAAGTTAGACGACGTACACCTAAAGCATATGTCAGCCCCTCCCTCCACCTTCCATCTCCATGGTGATCTCCCTGTGCGTGCGTGCGTGCGTGCGTGCGTGCGTGCGCGTGAAGGGGGCCAGACATAGAGGAGAGATATTAAGGGAAAGAAAGAGTGCATGAGAGCAAAATGGTCAGTTTCCCCAAGGTAGAGATGGTAAATCATTGTTTTCCCCTCTTTGACTGGAGCTTAGCTTATAGCAATGACTGCAGTGGATACACACAACTCACACACACAGATCTGTCATCCTCTGCAGTTTTATTTAATCACAGCAAGCTCTGCACAAATATTGAAACGCTTCTGATATAAAAAAAAAATGTCTCCCTCGTTCCCCATTTTCTCGCTGTTTCTTTCCCATGTGGCTGCCTGAGCAAAGTGTCACCCCTGTATCAGTAATAAGGTGGCTATAAATTAATTACTTCATTATGAAAAAGCTGTTGCCTGGTCTGAGCCGGATTTAATGCCACAGATTAAACATGCACTGCACACATGACACGCACATATGCATGCATGTTTGTATACATACAGACACAGACGCTCACAATGGGAGCATCCATTGACATTCACAAGCGGTAATGTCATTGAGTCATTTATTGAACCAAGTTTTATTTCATGAAGCTGCATGGTGAGCTGCTTATTGTTTTTCTCATGTTGGTTGTTGGCATTATAAGCAAACCTAAACCAAACAAAGCAGTGATGGAAGCCATACATTGCCATATTTTGTGTGTGTACGTGTGTGAGAGCAGGAAAGTTGATTATGCCACGGGAACATCAAGTCCTTCTGACGATGTATGTTGTTAGTGCATTCCAACAGTTTTCCGATTTGATGCTTCTACGGTAAAGGTGTTTTTTAAATAATTGTATCATTTTTTTAACTAAAAGAAACCAAGGGACACGTGTGAACGTCAGACACTTTGTAGGGCCACGCATCCATCCCCACCTCCCAAAGACATGCACCGCTTTAAAAACATCACACTGATTCTGCTTTTTCTACTGAGCATATACATTGTTTCAACAAATAACAAATGCTGTCAGTTCTAGATTTACCACAAGGGGTTACTTATCAGGAGAACATATGGGTTGTTTTAAAGGTTTGAACAAATGAACTTTTTAGAAGAGGTTTACCTGGTGATGACAGCCTCTTAGGAATGGATCGAGGATTGTGTATTGACATTTTGGCACTTCTTCCATAGTGAAAACGCGTCACTTTTAGTGTCCAATCTAGCCACAGCTGGTGTGCACTTTAGCTGAATACAGTATTAATTTTCCATACAAACCTGCAAGTATACTTACCCCTATAATTTGACTTATATTTCATTTGTTGTACAATTATTTCTCACACTATTGCTTTCTAAAAGTGTTAACGACGTTAAGGCTCAAAACTAGAGTATATGTCAGACAGATGTTTAGAAGACTACAACAGTAAACCAGATTAAGTCTGCAGCAAATAGGACAGCATGCATTTAATACAACAACGATATATACTGTAACTTCATCTTCTTATGTGTGTGCTAATATCCAACACACACACTCGCGCAGTTACCATGGTTACCCCCTCAGTGTGCTCTGTCGATGTCTGTGGTATCACAGATCATCTACATTTCAGACTGTTGAAGGCAATTAAAATGAACCTGACCTCCCGCACGCACAAGTTCACACACACACACACAAGTCGAATCACTTTAACAACTGTGCCATAAAACAGAATAAATCTGAGAAAGATCTGTGGAAATATAAAGAGAAATAAATGATAATTAAATGCAGATATATAAACACAAATGATTATTTTTCCATTTGCTTTTCCTGTATTGCTTATGCGTTTCCTTGAAAGGTCAAGCTGTCAATCAACTGGCTTCGGGCGGGCCTTCCAGCCCAGGCTGAGTAATCAATTCATGCACACATGAATCCGGCATTTGCGGGAGCTTTTTAGCACAAGGACATGACGCGTACTTGCACATATGCAGTGTGAACGTGATATCGGTTTGTGTGAATCATGACAGAAGCGGGGAACAAGAGCAAAAAGTGAAAATGCCAAAAGCAAAAGGAAACATAATTATTTGTCTTTATATATCCACATTTATTTATTATTTCATTTATTTCTCTTTATATTTCCACATTTATTGTCTTATTCTTTCCTAAATGTATTCTTTTTTATGACTCCATGAAAAGAACACAGTCTGAGCGAAAGGTTCAAGAACTCAGCATCTATCAGAAAAAGAGGCTGGTCTTCTCGCCTCTCAAAACACCGACTTCATGGAGATACAAGGTTTTCATCCAGCAGCTGTGAACTCGTTTTACAAATTCACACACACTTCCTCTGTCTGAGCTGCATTTGAAGCTGATCCCAGTGTATGAGAATAGATCTGAGATATCTTCATCTGGGAAAAGTGTGAATGATGAGGTGGCAGCTGAAGGGAAGTGAGAGGAATGTGAGACAGGGAAGCTGCAATAAGAACATCAGTTCATCCAGTGCAGATACTGCAGTAGATATTGTCAGGTGTGTGTAGTGTGTGCTTCCATGTGTGTGTGTGCTTGTATCTGCAGGAAAGAGAATTAGTAATGATCCTTATTCTGCCCCTCTACTCCATCCATCCATCAATACGAAAAACACAGATGAACAAAGGAATTTCAATACTAACACCACAACTTTGCTGATGTTTTGTCTCCACATCACGTTCCATTTTTAAATCCCTCTCCATCCCTCACTCCCTCCTCTGTCTCTATAACATTTTAAGGAGTAAACAGGCTCTGCAGTTTTCTCGCGGCTGAATTATGTGCACATGGGGAGACATTTGTCAAACTAAAATGCTCCAGCTCTCTCGCTCCTTAGGTGGACGCGCAGTATGCTGTTAATCATGTCTGTAAGAAATACTCCCCCATATAAACACAGTCATACACACAAAAATACAACACACAGAAACCATTCGCAGTTGTAAATGTAAAACGCACGCGCACACACATTATTAGGCTGCTTTGGGTTCAGCTGTTTGTCTGTTGCTGTGCTGCAGAAGCTGTTTGTTTGGCCTGTTTTGTGTGTGTGGGTGTGCAGCTGCTGCACCGAAGCACCGGCGGAGGCTGTTGCTAATGACCTGATCTGTGGA
Organism: Gadopsis marmoratus; assembly: GCA_036023855.1. Taxonomy (NCBI): domain Eukaryota; kingdom Metazoa; phylum Chordata; class Actinopteri; order Centrarchiformes; family Percichthyidae; genus Gadopsis; species Gadopsis marmoratus. The sequence continues at coordinate 3,054 of JAVQJF010022498.1, read as the reverse complement.
GCGAACACCTGTGGGAATGGCCAACCTCAAAAGAGCTGCAGAGGATCATGGGACGGGACCCACCGTGCCTCAAAGAGACTCCAGAAACCATGGCATTAACTCGCAGCACTGCCAATTAGCGGCGTGAGCCTCTCTGGGTTTTGCCTTTCACTTTGTATTCGCACCGGTTTAACAAGGTTTGTTATAGCTTATTTAGGTGCGAGTTTGGAAGGGGATGGCCAGGCAGCACAGCACAATGAGAAGCACACTGTTTAGAGAACCATACAAAGACATTTGGTATCGTTTTCAGTGGCCGAACGTTGGACATTCAACTTAATCTAAAGCTCAGCTTTAATCTTTACGTTCCCATGATGGTAAATGGTAAATGGACTCTTTCTTATATAGCGCTTTTCAACCGGAACGGTTCCCAAAGCACTGTAACAGTAAGCTAAGTTTGAACAGTAGTCTAATTGATCAAGAATGATCAAGCTTTGAGTTGTGTGTTACAGGCATAGTTTGACATTTTGGCAAATGCGCTTATTCACTTTCATGCTGAGAGTTAAATGAGAAAATCAATAATATCTGTGCATCAAGTACGGAGCTGGAACCGGGAGGGAATTAGTTAGCTTAGCACAAAGACTAGACACGGGGAAACAGCTAGCCTGGCTCTTTCCAAGGTTCATAAATCCACCTCAATTACATCTTACAAAAAGCAGTTCTAGAAAATACCACGTGCAGCATAAGGGTCTGTAAACTAGCACACGGACAATGCAGCAATGTCTGAGGTATCTATACAGTTTACTGGGTGAAGGTCACAGGAAATGGGACACTGATTCTGGCCACATCTTTGTTTAATTTAATAAAGAATATCTGACACTTTATCTTTCAATTTAAATAAATAAAACACGAATTCCTTGCGGGCTGTTTTAAGCTCCTCTTGGCAGCCTTTCAAGATGTAGGGGAAAGGGCTACTTTGTTTCACTGAAGGATGAAAGGCTGCTTTTATCTTTAGGTAGCTTCTTTTTTTTTTTAAATCAGGTCCTGCAGACTCCAGAAGGGCAAAATGACCCCAAGAAAGACAGGACTGTACTGTCCTTCAAGCAACTTCACAACCGACCTGTGCAAAATAGAAACAAACATCCTTTTCAGTCCATCCCTCTCTCCCACACACTCTCCTTGTTTGCCTCTCTTCATCCCTTGCTCTGTCCTCTTCTGTTGTTCTGTTGCTATTTGCTCTGCTTTTGTTTTACTTTTGTCTTAACTCAACACCTTCCCCTTTCTCTCGCTTTCTCTTTTCATTTGGCCTTTGCTCTCTTTCTTCAAAAGCGCCCCATTTTCTCAGTTCTCCTCCCTTCCTCCACCCTCCTCTTCCACTGGTGTGGCAGAGTGTGTGTGTGGGGGGGGGGGGCTACTTCTGGAGATTGCGCTGAATAATACATACCCGTTAAAGCGGAGCCGAGGAAGCTGACGTGGACGGAGGGGAGACTGTTCAGCTGGATATAGAGTTTTGATAGCATGTGAATATGGAGTATTTATTACGATGAGATATGAGCAGGCAGGTTTGTTACAGAGTGGAAATATGAGATTCCATTAATCCATTAGAGCCACACGTGCAAAAGGGAACAAAAGTGCAGTAGCATGTATTTATCTTTAGATGCACATGCATTCTTAAATGTGCACTAAGACACATCTTTCAACGCGTCAACAGTCACTGCATTGTGTTAATGGTTAGATCTCACTTATATATACGGTACAGGTATTCACCCTACTCTAATCTGACATTTGAGGAAGCAGGGTTTGTGTGTGTGTGTGTGTGTGTGTGTGTGTCCTCCTGCAGGTTCAGTTCTGACAGATATAAGGGGTCACTCCTGCCCTGTAGCCCAGTGACCTCATCAGACAGTGTTGAATTATGGAAAGTGGCACCTGGGTCTCACAACGGTCTCTCTGCTTAGGGCGCAGTGATAGTGAGTCATCTCTTACTCACGCACACACTGACAGAACCTCCCACACTCACACAGCAGCTGGACTGCAGGGTGGCTGACATTTGGCAGTGATTGTAAAAAGCAGCGACAGAGCCGCAGCCATGATGGTGTCAAGCATGTCAGTGTACGGCTGCGTGTGGAAGCGCGGCGAGTAGGAAATAAACGTGTATTTGCAGCGTTGGCATGCCCCGTCTCCCCGCTGCAACAAATTAAGCTGTGCTGACAGCTCAAATGACAGTGTCACTGCTCACTGTTTTAGTTTTTTGAAAGAAAATTACTTTTGTGCATTTGCAACCAAGACTAAAGTTAACAACAAGGGGCGAGGATGGATACCCCTGGTTATTTTGCCCATGTTTAGCCAATTTATTTCTTTTTAAATCGTTCTAAAGATATTTGGCTCAATTTAAAATGTGTTCTGTGATTGTGTGATTATGTAAAATATAGGCATATGAATCTATTTTAAATCAAACATTGAGTCTTTAATTGAAATTAATGTTAGATGGGTAGCTTTTGATATAAAAACAAGGCATTTTTTGTGGACTACCAGAAATAAAGCAATAATTAAACTGCATAAAAGCAGCAGGCCAGAACTAAACACTACAAAAAGTAGTACAGCACAGTATACAGGTATGAGTAATGATGCGCCTCTGTATAAACCACATGCAGGGATGCTGATAATCCTTGTGTCATGGTTGGTTCAGTGTAAATCGCGACGTCCGGTCAGCTCGGTGTCTTCTGTCCGGTCAGCAAACAAACCAGATGAATAATATACCGTGTCGGCGGTCACGTGTCGTGCAGCGCGCTCCTGAATGATTTAAAGCTTCTTCTTCTTTTTTTTTTTTTACATCATCAGCCCCCCCCCACCCTCCCTCCCCGCGCTGGCTCCCGCTGATGCACCGCGCAGCCCAGAGATGCTGCTGCTGATGCTGGCGACCGACTGCAGCATCCGACATGGGCATCCTTTAATCCGGCCGCGCCACAGTGAGTGTTCTTCCTCCACTTGTCTCTTCCTCCCCATCCTCTCGCTATCTCCAACTACATCACCCCATCCACCCAGTGGGGGGGGGGGGGGGGGGGGGGGGGGGGGGGGGGG
>JAVQJF010022493.1:0-23827 GCA_036023855.1 Gadopsis marmoratus | reverse complement strand
AAAGCAATGGCAGCTACAATGTTATTTACAACAGCAGCTACACTAATAACAACAGCTACACTAATAACGACAATAGCAGCTGCAGGCGTCCGCATCCACTCGACGTGACCCGTGTTCATCCAGACTGAGCAGCACCACGTGGTGATCCTGATGTGGGTGTTTTAACGGTAATCTAGTCTGTATTGTTGGCTGCAGCAGAACCTGTGGCTGCAGCAGAGAAACATCTTCTGGACAGGACAGAAAATCTCTATAATATGATATACTGATATCGTAAACAGACTGTCGAGTAGCAGCAACTGAATATATTGTATTGTGTGATATGATAACTGAATGCTAAGATAATGTACAAGGTATACAAGGTGTAAATACAGGTGTAAAATCAACCGCACCTCTGGATCTCATTAGTGTGTGTGCTTATAAAACAATACATACATTTACAACTGTACAGGAATGCGTACTTTAGATGATCAAATTCGTACAGTTAGGATGTTCACATCTGGTACTATAGCTGCCGAGTTCAGCCATTGTCGCCTGCTGCTGGTGTCTGAGCAACGCTACTGGTTTTTGGGCACCTCGCCGGTGTTCTCCCATCCACCTCAGGGGCTTAGACCAGTAACCCTACAGGTTCATTTAGGCTTCATGACAGGCCTGAGGGGAAATTGTGTCTACTGCAGTAGGTTCTTAAACTTACAAGCTTACAACAGCAGCCATGAAACCAATTAACCTGGAGCAGAAGCCCACAGTGCCAGACTTAGATGTTTGATTAGTATAGTAGTATGTTAAGGTGCTTGGTGTTGAAAACAATATTGACCACATTGCAAAACAGCTACACAATACATGGCAATCACAGGGCAACAACATTCAATAGATGCCATTACCCCTGATGCTGAACCCTGAACACTTGCTGGCTTTAGACCCATGTTGCCATATTTACCAAGACAACATAGGCTAATGAGCCAATGAGTCCCCGTGCTAGCAGCAATAAACAGGATCAATACATACTAGATCAATACAACATCGCTCTGATAGTGGAAATCCCTGCAAGCAATTAGAAGCCACTTGAGAAGGCGGCGTCCTCGTTCATACCCAATTACGATTGGGTCAAATGGGCTTAATTGGGTGTGTACTTTGTTGCTGATCGCTGAAGCAAGCGAATCACCCCGTTTATCATGCTGATGAAAGAGCGGTCCCCGGTTAATTCTGGTTGCGTCTGTGGTGATGATTGGGAAATTAAAAAGCAAATAAGCCATAATATTGTGGTCGGTGTTTCAGGATAACTTGTGGAGTAATTAGTGAGAGGAATCGGCAGAGAGGATGTCGAGTTCTGATTAGACCTGGCAAATGGAAGTGTTTCACTCAGGACCGGCAGTGAATATTGATCAAAGACAGAGAAAAGAGATCTGAAGGCAGTTTAATCTGAACTGAATGTCAATCCGTTAGGGGTTAAATTTGAGTATTTTTATAATTTACCCTGCAGTAGCATATAGCTTTAATTTGCATATGAACAAGACTAAGAATCTACAGCCATGCTAGCTAAGTCTTAATGTCCGCATGCTTACATGCTCACAGTGGCAATGTGAGCATACTGTTGTTTTGCAGGCACAACGCTTACCAAGTTCACCATCTTGGTTTAGTGTGTTAGCATGCTAGCATTTGCTAATTAGCACTAAACACAAAATACGATGGGACTGTCATTAGCTTTGCAAGTATTTGTTCATAAGTAAGTATTCTGCAAATTGGAATTTTTACCTCATGATGGTGCAAGATAAAATGCTACAATTCTGTCAGGAAAAGAAGCCTACAGTCTAGCCTACGATACCACATTGCTACTGACTGCTCCTTTTTTTGTCAGGTTAATGCCTCCAGATAGCCCGACTGCTGCGAACGAGGAGCCGGCGTCTGAATAATTAACCACAATGGAACGATAAACACGCTGTTCTCACAAGTTCTCCTCTTTCTAAAAATGTCAAAAGCAGATGGCACGCTGCCTGCGGCGAAACTTTGGTGAAGAGCGAAGAGAGAGGCGAGAATGTTGTGAGGAGGGGAAAAAAAGAAGAGAGGCGAGATACAAACTAAGTCAAGGAGTTGTTTCATTTCAGCAAGAGCGTAAAGAGGGATGAATGGCCGACCCGCGTTTTATTTGTGAATCCGTAAAATGTCTGAAAATATCTCTCTGGATGCATCGAGGTAAGTGAGGTGAGACCAAACTGAGTTACATAAATATAAAACGTCAGCCTTAGCTTATGTAGCTATTATGAGTTAAATCAGCCGACATCACTTGTCATTTCAGTCGCAAATTCGACGGTGACCAGCTACAAACGCAAAGCCTGCTTTTGTCTACGTCTGCCTGAAACCAAGGAGCCATTATTTTGAAAATGACTAAGAATTTCAGTGCTAGATCTGACTAATCAAAGCAAAAGTGGAACGAGCCAAAAAATCATGACAAAGCAGCGTGTCACTCAAAACATGTCTTATAGCGACATTGAGGTTTGCATCAGCTGTATAATTGAGAGCCGTAGTGGAAAAACATCATCCACAGGAATATGCCCCAAGTGCTAAAGTTCTTGTCTTGCTCAAAGTCACCTTAGCAGAACACACGTCGGCTGTTGCAGGGATCAACCATGTGACCTTTCAGCTACAGGAGAGTCTATATTACCAGCTCGTAGCACCATTATAGTAGTGAGTAGTGATGCAGACGCAGAGACCCACAGAGGGGAAAAGAAATATCGGGTGGAGGGCAGCCAGTACTGGGCGAGTGAGGCGGCAGTAACAGTGAGCGCCCTCCCGCCGCTGAGGGAAGCTGTGTAAGACGGTAATCAGATTTCACACGCCGCTCGAGCATCTTAAACAAACACCCAGACTCCTTTGCAGTCTGCCAGCCGAAGTGATGCCGATGTGTGTTGCAGGAAGAGTAAATAGAGAATGTGTTGAGTGAAAGTGTGTGTGTGTGTGTGTGTGTGTGTGTGTGCATCCATGCCCGTGCTTGTATGTACCGATAGTGTGTGTGGGTATGCCAATGTGTATATTTGACTGCTTGCACACCTGTATTTACCGTCTTCCTGTGCCATGCTGCTTTTATTTGTGTGTGTGTGTGCTCTTGCTCTTGTATTTTTGCAAGGACCAAGGGGTTTTAGAGCTTAAGAATGAGTATATTTTTGGAATATGAGTATATTTTGGCAGGTTTGTGGGTCAGAAAATGGTTTTAGGGTTAAGCTTAAAATTAGGTTAGGCTAAGCTTGGCCCCGTTTGTGAAATCTTTGCACCAGCCACTGCCAGATTTATCTTCTCATCCCATCAAAGAAGACGAGCAGAGCGACAGGGCACAATCTGTGGATTTTTGGCCATCATTTCCATCTTTTATCATAAAATGTACAAAACCAATGGGGCAAAAAACAAGAGTGGTCAGATAATCAACCAAGACAGAAGGTCAGCTCTATGTAATACGTTTTTAGGAGGTAACTCAAAAGTGAGAATGGAAAACAGCATGTACGTACAAGTACTATAAGTACAGTAGGTCAAAGCTGAACCAGGAAGTCGGCCTGTTTACAACAGATAGCTTGGGTAATAATTTCACACTTCTCTTTAAGGTCTGACTGCCGCTGTTTCTTGCCCTGTAGGACTTATTTTCTAGAAATGCCTCTGTGTTCCCGGATCTTAGAGATTGAATTAGTGAGCGCAATGTTCTCATAATAACCGATGCCAACATTACAAAAACAAGACCCAAGCTGTGGGAAAACTGGAATTATTCTTCAAGGATGGTTTTAGCACTATAGGGAATGCATTAGTCTCAATGAGTGTCTTCACAGGAATAGTGTTTCTGTGCGTGTACCTGTGTTCTCTCTGGGATCGTGCTGTTAGGACGCAGCCAGGCTCTCTGTAATGGCCTGATAACAGAGACCCTCCGGCCAGAAAACAAATTAATTAAGGGGCAAGACTAGAACCCCCGGTGGAGGGCGCCCTCTGCAACCCCCTCCACCCAACACACACACACATATATACAGAACAATCACACACTGGTGTGAATAAATAAAGCACATGTGCACTTGCATAGGCCTTATAAACTCACAATTACAACCTTTCACACATATACACAGGTAAGTGTGCCACAGGGACACACACACGCACACACACACACACAGTCTGCAGGTTCAAAACAATCCCACCTGCCCCTGCGGGTTTAAAATCCTAACACTGGCAGGGTTTTTACGACTCCAGAGGAAACACCTTTGGCACTTTAGTGAGGCTTTTACTCACCTGCCTGCGTAGCTCAACACACTCATTAAGTTCCTCGTGTTTATTAGTCCAAACGCATTGTTTCAGGATGGAAAGGGTGTGGGGTATCTTATCCAAGTGTCTTAAAATAAGCTATTCTGGTGTGTTCAGGTTGCACATAAAAATCTTGTTTTTGGGTTAAATAAACAACAGAGAGGATTTGAGGTGAAATCCTTTTATTGTGCAAACAAATATAAGTACTGACATTGGCTCTACGTCATTTTCCTGACATCCTGAGAAAGGAAGCGTAATAATGGATATGTCCATATCTAAATTCGTCGAATGATTGCAACGCTCAATTGTAAAAGTAGCAATGCATTTGTCAGCACTGTTAAACCCTTGAAGGTGCCCTGTATTAATCCGTGTCCAAGTATTTCAGCTTTCACCTTGTGGGCTATCGAATAAGAAGTAATATGATGCACTGTAATAAAAAGAAGCTCAGTTTAAGGACTTTCAGCAAAGGTTTTTACTCCGAGGAGGCAAAGAGAAATACGATATTAAAACCAGACAAAGATTGAAAAGGTTTCTCTATCATATACTGTTCGTCTTCTTAAAAGTCAGTGGTGTCGTGCATTTGTCAAACCCAGAACTTTCTGATGAAGCCTTTCATCGAACCAGACGCTGGAAAATTATATTCAGTTTGGAGTGTCTGGTTTCTAGATTATCTTGTGCGACGGATTCTATAGATAACATATCGAGTGGCTTGTGGTACAGACCCTGGAGATGATAGCCAACACAGTGTGTCTTTACTGACCAGTCTCACTTGTTCTCCCGGACGATGGTGCTCTGTTTGATGTGGCGTTCTGTGCGGCATAAGCCACGTCTTTCCTTCCTCAGAGGGGTTTGTGTTTCCTCGGGGTTCATGGGAACAGCACCACTACGAGGGCAACGTCGGGACGTAAATACAACGGCCAGCTTTTTCAATCAGATCTGTGATCAACACCAGGATACGCCAACTGTACCTGCGTACATTTCACTAGAGGTTTCAGGCGGGACACAGTTAAGAAAACTGAGAAAACCCCAGTGAAAGATTAGGCACCAATTTAAATGTAATAAACAAACATGACATCAGGTGTGTGTGCACGCCAGTAATTTACTCCAATCCCATTTAAAGCAATAATCTGATTATAGGAACAGCTATGTAGAACTCTAATCTCATTATTTTAATCAAAATATGTGGTATGATCACAAATGAATTAGCACAAATGGCAATTTTCATGCAACAATATCACTACAAGGTCCATTTGGTAGCTTTTCCAGGCTTTTAATCATATGTTCAAATTTCCACTTTTACTGAGCACTTTGGACGATTTTAACATCCATGTTAATCTGGAACATCTTTATAGTCATCTGAGAAGTTGACCTCAATCATGTCAGAAAGTCATATTTTTGTATACAATATTAGCAAGAGTTTAATTTCATCTAGGGATGGTAACGTTTCAGATTTTCTTCCTCTCTGAACATTGTTTTCTGACTGTCCTGCCACCATAATACACATGTGCAAAGATCTGAGTTGATAAAAATGTTGATACCCTCATCTGAGTGGCCTTCAATTACAGTCTTACCATGCACTCATGTATCAAACACTGAAGATCAGCTTTGAATGTTTGTCTGACTGGTGAACCAGGGACGACTCTGCCGCAGAGAAGTTTGTCCGGCCATAACAACAACAACCAAACTGAGATGCTCTCAGTATTAATAATAAATAATGCAGTTTGTGTTGTGCGGAACAGCAGGGCCATCCAGATACAGGACTTTGCTCCCATAATCTTCCTGCCCAGACCACTTTAATCCAGGGTCTGCTGGAATCTGTCTGTTGGACATGTACAAGTAGATGAAAACGTTCGCACCAAGGGCAGCTCCCTGGAGCCGGGCCCAGACCCTGACAAAGCCCTTGTCCATCTGTCTTCATCTGGCACCACAGTCAGAACCATGGCAAACACGCAACCACACAAAAGCCTTTTGAGTTTTTGACAAGGCATAAAATGCATTTCAGAATACATTTTTCATCATTTGTGAAGCCTTTGCCTCCTTGTTAACATTTGAGATCAAGTTTTGCTGACGTACAGATGTCTGTTATTCTGCCAGGGGGCTGATGGGATCTCTGGGGGATCGATTTGAGTCAATAATAAGCGACTGCAAGGGAGATGAGAGGTCATTTTCAACATTACACACTCCCTCTGTGTAGTGTATGTTATCTCCTCAAATCTCACCTTTAATCTGAAATAAACTAACATTTGTGTGTTGCTGCATACACGAGCACGCCTGCAAATCAAAATCAATTTGGTCCAGAGGCACAAAGAGGCACCTTTGCACTAATGCATCAAAGTAGTTGGAAGTTGGCCGGTGTTTGTTTCTGTGTGTACGTATACGCTTCTGCAAGGAGGGCCGCTCATGACTAGCATTAGTCTCACAGGGGATCGAGTGGATAGCGTGTGTGTGTGTGTGTGAATATATATTTGTGTGTGTGCGGCTAGCCAGGGTCAGACCAAGAGGTTTGTTAATATGGAGCATTAATCTCGCCTGGGCTCACATCTGCACGTCGGAAAAATAAATGCAAACACACACAGACGCACATTCCCTCAGTCCTCTGCGGTGAGCTGAGATGCCCACAAGTAAATTTTTAATCACAAGCGGTCTAATCACTCAGGCTCATCTTTAACACCAGTCACGACCTCCATCCAACGCGGATCAATGGGGCCTGCTGATCCTGGCCGACCTTAGTCACAAACATCGCATCCTCCTGTACCCTAAAACACGCGTGCCCGTACAGCACTTTCTGCCTATACCAACTACACAGAGAAGACGAAAGACAGCACTCTGTACCTGCGCTTCTGTATGATTCAGTAGCTACTTCCCTTTCATTCATTTCCTGCAAGCTGCCGTATGTTGTTTTTCCCCAAATCACCATCAGGAGGGTTAATGCCTTCTTGTCATCTCTGACATCTGTAGAGCTGAAACAGGAACTGATTACTAGATTAATTGACTAGAAAAATCAAAAGGTAATTTATCTAGCAAGTATTCTCTAATTTCAGCTTCTCAAATGTGAGGATTTATATTACATATATATATATGTATATATATTTATTTATTTTATATGATTGTGTGGGGTTCAGATTGCTGGTCGGACAACATATTCATTCCATCTGAAGACGTGTCCCTGGGCTCTGGAAAATTATGACTTTTGCTCTATTTTTTGTCATTTTATAAAACTAAACAATGAATCAGTGAATTTCAGAATAATGCAAAGATGAAAATAATTGTTAGTTGCATCCCTACTGGCCTGACCAACACTAAAAAAACAAACAAACATCTGATTTATTATGATGTGAAACAGAGAAAAGCAAGTAATACCTTTTGCTTGATATTTGATGAAGAAATATCATCTAATTATCTATTGATCCAACAAGCTCTCATATTTGCTGGACTAGGGTTTAGATTCTGTTTCTCAAAGGTGGCTTCTGAACCTACAAACATTCACCTTCATACATTCAACATCTGCAAACAGCCTGATAGTGACTTTGACAAATGGAAGAATTTATGTTACATACCAACATTTCGGAGTCACTTTGCTTCCGGGGGGACGCAGTGAAGAGTGCTGCTTTTTTGGCTCGGGGGCCTGGAAAACTACCATCTTCAGGGACACTGTATACAGCCAGCAGCCACAGAGCTGTATATCATAGTCGAATACTGTATAAATAAACTCCTTTCCCAGAGCAGCGGCCTTTAAAGGGCACCCTCAGTCTAAAAAGACTCGTGATGAGGTTTAACACAACAATGCATTGAATCTTAGTCAGCACAACACACTTTATCATATTGACTTTTTTCAAGAGGCTTCGCGTACGTGTGCGTTTGTGTGAGTGTGAGCCCTGATTTACCTGTGTGTGTGTGTGTGTGTGTCACCGTTGTACCCTTCTCTCTCCTCTCACCTCCATTGTTATTCCCTGCATTGCTATTCTCCAAACAGAGCACACATTCATCACTCGGTCTTGTGCCTTTCTTGTGGACATGCCAGGGGAGAAATAGAAAAAAAAGAAAGGAACCTTTTCAGGTCTGCGCGCGTAAATGACCTGCTGCAAAAGGGGTTTATTAAGTCACCTCCCCTCCCTTCTCCTAACCTACTTCCTTAAGACACAGGAGGAGGAGAGGGACAGACAGACAGAGAGGAGACAGACAGACAGATAGATAGATAGATCGACGGGCGGGAGCAGGAATGGACAGATATATGGACGGACAAAAGTGACGAGTGACAAAGCGTTAAGATTACATTTGTCCATATAGTCCAGCTTATCCTCAAATACAATCGTGTGGTCTCTCTCATGCCCACCCATCTATTGTCAAAACATCATCACGATCACGTAAAAACAAAAGAATAACTGTGTGCGAGATACGTCAGTGTTCTGTTATTTTCCCATCTTTTTGTGCAGATGATTGTTACCCAGCACCTGCAAAGAATTCATGGGTGTGCGCGCGCGCGTGTGTGTGTGTGTGTGTGTGTGTGTGTGTGTGTGTGAGCGTGTGCCATCGCAGTTTCCTGGAGCCCTGCAGGTGATGTCTTCAAATTGATTGTTTTGTCCAAGCCAACAGTCGAAAAGCCAATGATACTGCTCTGTTCCGGGGGGGTTCTTTTCCTTACCACAAACTGAGTGTCTACAGATATCCTGAATGCAGAACGCAGACGGATTTGGGATTTTGTTCCGTATAAATAAACCTGACTTGAGGTGCTTGTTGTCCATACATTTCTGTCAGTTGTCCAATACATGAATTGCCTTACTATTGCAGCATTTTATCAAACAAGCCTCTTCCACTGTCAAACCATTTCTGCTTTTGTAGCTCTTCATTATCAGTTACTTCAATGCAGCCAGGTTCCGCTTGTAATCTGCTGCTGCAGAAAATCGAAAAAAATAAATTAAAAAAACCGGGTGACATATTGACAGCATTTTTAATTGATGTTGTAACACCAACCAGGGCAGATGGAAAAAAAACAAAAAACAAACTTCAGTCAACTTACATCCAAGAACAAAAAGCCAATCAACTAATGGAGCGGGGAATCAAACCTGCTGTGGAAAATATTGACCACACATGCAACAACTGAGGCTACAGAACTTCATCCAGCTCCAGATATAAATAGTTTGCCATTAATTGTTGCCCCCCCCCCCCCCCTTCTCCTCCGGGTGCACAGATGGGTTCACGCGGTTAATCTTCGCGTGCGGTGTCATTAATTTGCCTACATAGGTGCTCGCACGCTCATAATCTGACTGTATAGGCGAAATCAATCATCCCGAAAAGCCTCGAGGCGCTGAAGGAGACGATCACGATAAACACCCGCCCTCCCTCCTCTTCCCTCATCATCATCCTCCTCCTCAGCACACACACGCACACACACACACACACACGCGCACACACACACACACACACACACACAGACACACATAAGACGCGTGTTACGGGACATAAACAACAAAACAAATCTCCCCAAGAGGTCTCGCGCCGCGAAACGTGGGCCAGATCCGATTTGGGTTTTTTTTCGGGGTCGCGCTGAGTGAAATCACTCCGCGCCGCACGCACGGATGGATGGAACGGCATCATGCGCGAAGACAAAAGTGTCACCCAGCCACAAATCCGCTTTTGTCGAACCGGCGCGGCCGCCGGTGGGTGACTGTCCCCCGGCGCACGGAGCGGCGGAGCGGAGCGCCTCTTGTCCACCGCGCCTTCACACCACGCCAGACACGTCTACTACTCCTCTACCATGGGGATTAAAGGCGCCATGTAGAACAGGGATGCTGCTCTTACGCAACGGGAACACGCCGTCACCCACCTTTGTCATCTCGGAGCTGTGATGTGATGCTTCTGCCCCCTTTACGGGCTCCGGGTCCCGGCCAGCCGGCTGCCTGCTGCCTGCTGCCTGCTGCCTGCTGACTGCTGCCTGCCCCCGCGTCCCTCTCTTCTCCTTCCTTCTTCTTCTGATTCTTCTTTATTATTTAGTTTTTTAGGAAAGCCTCTGGTCCTCCTCCTCCTCCTCTTCCTCGCCTACAGCTGGATCTCCTTCACTGGCTCGGTGTCGGTGCTGCTGATTGTTCGGGTGTCGCAGTCAGTGAGGCAGCAGATCTGCTGTCTGTCTGTCTGTCTGTCTGTCTGTCAGCAGAGGCTCCTCTCGACTCCTCGTGCAACAAAACGGGAGACGCTTCTCTCTCTCTCTCCCTGCCTCTTTCTCCCTCTCTCTCTGCCTCTCTCTCTCTCTCTCTTCCTCTCTCTCTGCCTCTCTCTCTTCTCTCTCTTTCTCCCTCTATGTCTCTCTCGGCCTCTCTCTCTCTCTCCCCCTCTCTCTCTCTGCCTCTCTCTCCCTCTCCCCCCCCCCCCCCCCCCCCCCTCTCTCTCTGTGATGCGGGGATGTGCGCTGCTGCGCTGGCGGAGCACATTAACGCGCATGGAGAGTCGTAACGGATAGTCGCCCAACTGCGCCTATAATCCACTTGTATAATATTTGCCTGCAGTGACTCAGGTGATCTGATATTCTGTTATTAATGACTCCTTGTGAGGGACAGCTTTGCTTGTGTCTCCTGTTCTTTATTATTAGCGAGTTGTTTCTTGCTCCTGCATTGTGCGTCCACGTGAATGCGGCTGTCCTGCTAATAAAGCCCTTTTGAATTTGAAGTGAACCTTGATAGCCGACTGACATGTAAATGTGCAGCAGACAGGGGCCCATTTAGTGCTTAGTGAGCCCCGGGCAAAAGCAATGGGGCCTCCCTCATGCATTAATTCTCACCCTTTTGCTAACAGAGAATGTTATTGGTTTTAATGAGGATGCTGATTGCCATGGATGCAGAGCATTTGCCTCTGTTCCTTCACGCTGTACCCCGAGCTTGAGCTTGAGTGTTCCTGGATTGTTTTATCTTCCAACAGTGATAAAAGATGGCGAAGACCGGTTTACGTATCATCTGGAGCACTTGGGGAACCAACAAGTCCTCTAATTAGACAACAAGATAAGCAGCATAACACAGATAGAGTTTAAGCACAGATTTGGTTACGGTTGGGCTTCAACTGTCTACTTCGTTAAGGTAAGGGAACCTTCGTCGGCATGGTTACAATGATAACCCAAGTTGGTTAGAGTCAGGGAACAACCGTAGTCACAGCTAAAAGAAAATCACATTGTGTGCCAGTTGGGAACAAACAGTGATCTGCCCTTGTTGACCCATCCAACCTCTCCTAACTCATCCCTCTGGGACCTTTCTAGCTCTGCAACACCAGCCGACTTCTTGCTTTGCTCCCAACAGACAATACTCATAATAATAATAATAATAATACTAAATACTAATAATTCACATGGCCACAGTCAGTTCTGTACTGCACACTATCTAATAAAAGGCAAAAAAACACTTTTAAAAAGGCCTGTTGCAGTGCCATATTTGTCAGGTACTAGCTCATTTTTTGATGCTCAATTCGGTGGCCCAAACTGTGTCTGTTTATATTGCAGTGCAGCTAAATCCACTGTATTTCTCCTACAATAGAAACTCATCTCCATTTATACTGACTATTTACTGCATATGGTAGATTCATTTGACCACCTGTGTTTGCCTTTCTGTATGTTATTCCTAAAGTGAGTCATTGTGACGTACTGCCACACAACAGCAACTTCTTAAAGAAGTAGTAGTCATTTTATTATTGTAATTTCCTTACGCAGTTCCAGTACAGACTAATAATGAGTCACGGGTAGCCTGCTTAAAAGACAATTTATAGCCACTAACCTTATTGTGTTATACCTCCTATTAAACCACCACTTTTTGATGTTGTAGTGCGTCTCTCCGTAATTGCGAGATGTTTTTCCAACCGGGCCGGGGACGTTTGCTGGATCCCGACAAACAGATTGTTTGAGTAATGATCTGCACTCTGAGATGTAGTGATTAAGTGGGGTATTGTGTTTGGCAGCCACACTGCAGCATGTCACCTCCACCATATGGGTCATTATTCCAGGGAGGAACAGTAGACTTTGATTAGGCAATGCTGTCTCTTATTTCCATTGATCCTCTGTGTGACAAGCTCTAGTTTGACCAGAGCTTGTTAAACACCCTGCTGGCATTATAATTAATAGATTTAAGCTTGCTTGTGGGTCAGCAATAATGCATAACACCACTCAGCTGAATGGATGGTATTTGTTTAAAGGGCCTGTTTTCCGATCGATTGGAAGCTCTGTTTTGTTTCCTCTCCATTTTTTTTTTGTTTTTACGGTCTGTGATTGATTTAATTGGAAAATGCAGGGACAGATGTTTCTAAAAAAAAATAAAAAATGAAGTGTATGATTTTGTTTTCCTGTCAATGTAATGGGTTCACTGCACATTCTAATGTCAGCGCAAGCAATAGTTTCTTTTCCACATGAGAATTACTTTATGAGACGGTATTCATCAAAAAAGCAATCCAGTTTTAAAGACAGCTCTTAATAAGTCACTCCCTCCGCTTGAAAACCAGTATAGTAATATGTTACGATGGATTCCATACCCTTCCCTATAATTACATTTATTGACTTCACAAACAGGAATCAGGCAAACATGAATTGAGGGAAGGTGTAGGTCTGATTGTACACTCAGTAGAAACACGATATACTCGCCACAGCCTATACTCAGGATATTTGATTTCCAACCTTCTTGTGCTCTGATGAAATACCTTGTTGACTTTCACGACAGTATAACACAAGCCACAGCAAGTGTCCGTCGTGTCCCCGTGTATTAATGTTATAGACGTGTCTCTTGTAAAAACTGAAAAGAGGTGGAACCAGGACAAAGTCACAAACCTCGCATTTTCACAAACATGGCCTTCGCCGCAAGACGCCGTCACCCCTGGACACGCTCGGCTTCAGCTTCCATTTGAGCTGTCAGGGTGCAATCAGAGGACATGGAGAGCACTCTGGCAGGGCTGTGACATCACTCTAACCTCTGCGGGGTCCCTCAGGCCACTAACAGGCCCCTCCATTCCTCTGAAAAATTCAGCATCATGGCAGTGTGGTGGACAGTGGACCTTATCTTCGCCCAGAACTAGGAGGAACACATCCGCCTTGTCAAGAAGGTTGTCCAGAGACTCTTGGACAACAAGTTATTTGTCCAGGTGGGGAAATGTGAAGGTCATTTTAAAGCGTAGGCAAGTGAAAACAGATCCTGTGAAGATTCAGGCCGTGGCAGAGTCCAAACTAGTGGAGCAGATAAGCTCGTCTTTGAAAGGTACATTGTTTAATTTCAGGCCTGCAGGGGTTTCAGATTTGACGTCTGAGACTAATCAGAGGCAAAAACTTCAGGCTGTCAAATTTCAAACCTTTTCGCAGGAATAAAGGTGGTATGCATCAACTATGTTTAATCTTTATTTTCTGATCACACTGAGATAACACAGATCAGCCGTAAACTCAGTTTTGTTCAAGTTAAACATGAACTAATGGAAATGGAGTCAAATTCCTTTAGTGATTGTTTGGCTACGGTATGTGCTGTTTGTTGTCCCTGAAGAGCAACAATGCAAATGTAATTTGCAAAGCAAATTTCAGTTGCCATGCTACTCTTAAATGTAATTCTGTGTAATTTTCTCAAGGACGCCAATGGCCAGTATGAGCATAAAATAGTGAACCTTTCCTTTAATATCTTAATAAATTTGCATAAATGTGGGTGTAATTCTTGATTCTAACTTTACATTATAACGCATTTTAAATCTTTTATCATCTAAAAATATTTATCTAGCTTAAGAGGATTTCCTGTCACATGTACAGACAGAAAACCTTGCACTTGCATTTGTCTCTTGTTGGTTTGACTATAAACGTACCTCCATTCTTAGATCTCTTGGATCTCTGCATTCACTTGCAGTTATCTTTTGAAACTGACAAAGCAATCTCGCCACAAGGTCAATCGAGTAGTTGTTCTGGGGCTTTTGATCGCATTACGCAATCTTCCTCTGCATTTTGTGGGAACACTTTGAGGACCTTTTGTCTTTGTTGGCTTAAAAGCTGAGGTTCAAATATCATTCATGTCCTTGGACACAGTAGTGATGATGCCACAAGGTCCATTTAGGAACTGTTCTCGAAATTGGAACTGAGTCTCAAGTTTTATACTTGATTACAAAGTTTTTGTCCACACAGAACCACATGGCCTACCTGTGCTTATCCAGTAGGAACCTCTATAATAGGTCAGTCCGTCTGGTTACACCAAGGGTTAAAGCAAACAATTGTGAAGCTGCTTTTATTTTTATGGTGCTATACGTGCTCCAACATTAGCATCTCCTTAAAGCAACTGACGGAAAACGTTCCCTCTCGCGTGAGCATTTGGTTAACTTTATCCTGCAGTGGTTGTGTTTCATATCTGGCGGTTGAATTTGACTGTAAAATTATTGCTCGCTTTGCATATCTGCAATGAAACAAGAGCTGCTTCAGCTTTGTGAAGTTTTTAATAAGAAAGAATAAGAGACTCCAGGTCAGTGCTAATGGGGGCGGCAGGGATAGTGCCTCATTTAGTACAGATAAAACCTCTCCTGTTCCAAACAGGGCTGTCAACACTTCCTGTCAGTGCCCTCTGAACACACACACACACCGACATACACACACGCCTCTTTGTCAAATTCTTTCTTTTTCTGTCTTTTTCTCTTGCTCCTCTACCCTCCTCTACCTTCCTCTTCCCCATTTGTTCCCGCCTCTTTCCTCCTTCCCCCCTTTACTTTCTCTCTCTGAATCTGCTGTGGACGGTGTTCGTGCAGTGATTAGGTTTCACTCTGCTTTCTAGCTCTGTGCTCTCTCTTGTGCATGTTTCTGCACCTATATACTGTATGTGTGTGTGTGTGTGTGTGTGCATTATAATGAAATCCCCCTCCCCTGGGCTCAGGTGTCACCGCAGCTCTCCCTCCGTTCCTTTGAACGGCTCGCTCACTGCTGAGGTTCAACGTGAGGGCAAAGGATTTAGACAGTTTCACATGTACCGAATAAATTGACTGCTGCTGTGTGGGCGATGTGTGTGTGAGACGGAGAGAGAAAGACTGATCTGCACACACACACAAACACATAAAAGGCAGTGCTTATGTGTTTTGAGCCTGGCACACACTGGCCACATTAGCGAGCATGAGTTCAAAGGTCAAAACCAATGAGCCGGCAGATACAGAAGGAGCTGTGTTCCAAGTGAGCTGCCACTTGGCTCTCTTCTGTGTAAAACGCCAACCTCTTGGTGTTGTTTCGACGTAATGACGGCCTTGTCATACGGGAGCACGTGCACGGTGGCGAATATGTGTCGCTCGCCATGCTTATCATCCCAAATTTAGTAGGAGGAGGTTTGATTTAGAAGCTCTTTTTATTTTAGACTTTCGCGACCCAGATTTTATGCCACATCACGGTCATCTGCTATCTCCTGTGGTTTATCTCTGCTATCAAATAAGATGCCAGGAGGTATGACAGGGATGTAGGGATCACACACACACACACACACACACACACACACACGCTGGTCTCCCCTGAGCCTCTAAAAACCTGAGAAGCAGTCATCAGCTTAGTGGTGGTCTCTCCCACACCGAACGTAGAGCTTTAAGCTGCAGATAGACTTTGTAACAGTAATCTATACACATTATGAAATTGAATTGGAGGCCACCACATACTGCAGGATGCAATCATTATTACTGCCTACAACCTTAATGGTGGTTTATCCATACACTACAGTCTGCTGTGCCTATGTAACTCCCTCCTCCCACAGCCTGACCCTGATAGAATAAACATCACCTGCTATTTCTGCACTGAGATACTTGCAGTATAATGGTGCTTTGCATGATTAAGCCTGCTTTACAATAACAGTTGTTGTTGTGCTTTCACAATCTAAAGGTGGCCATTTGTTTCTATACATTTGACTATGGTATGCATTCAGACATTTACGTATAACGTGGGTGGTCAACCATCAGAGATGATTCAAATCAATGAGCAGGTCTCCTTTGTGGCAAAATTAGATGTTTACATGAAGATCATGCAGTGAAACCCACACATCTAAAGTGTATGACGTTTCTTAGATACGTTGAAGAATTACATGCTTCTTGGTTTTATCTTCATTAAAACATTTCAAACCATTTAGATTATTTTAAAATGTAATATTACCAAAGCTGTTTTCTTAGTAGAGATTTTGGAGGCACTTGTTTTCCCTGGACAGTGCACATGTCTCCATACTACTATATTATTAGCATGATTACATATTGCTACTACTACCAGTAATGGAAAAAAGTACATTTGATTGTTTAACTACATTTTTGAGCTACATGTACTTTACTTGAGCATTTCCAATTTTATGCCACTTTAAACTAGAACTTTATTATATTTCAGAAGTAAATATTGTACTTTTTACCCCAAATATATGTATTGAATTAGCTATATTTACCAGTTACTTTGCAGATTAATTAAGTTGTTACATATACTGTAAAACATATGATCATCTTATAAAATGTGATACTTTGTTATAGATGAACCCACCCAACAGAATAAGTAGTTAAGTTAGTTAAAATTGGCAAATTACAATATTATAGTATGCATGCTTTTATTTTTAACATTTTAAATTTTGGTAGTGACATATTATTTTGTAGCATTTCACATCTGTCTTTTATTTTAGAATTTCAACTAATGAAGACGACGAGCCTTCACAGGGCAACATGGATAATTGCAGTGGCAGGCAGTCGCCACTTGGCGGCGGTAACGTGCAGTTAGCGTCACCATGACCTCACAAACATGGCGGCGCCCAGTAAAAAGCACAGCTGGTTCGTTTCCGTTTCTGGAAAAGTGGGACGTTGTCTGCTTAATTCAGTCTTCGTCGCCCAGGCGACGACGTGCGGTAACAAAATGGACTCGGAGAGGCCAACCAAGGTTTGACAGTGGCTTTGTCATGTTTCAGGCTGACATTTTGCTGTGCCACGGCATCGTTTTATCCGTAATAAACGCAAAGCGAAGTGACTCCTGCGAGTCCGGTGCTACGTTGCTGCGCAGTTAGCTAGATGGCGGGCCAAGATAACGCGCCGCACTTTAACAGACGTCACACTGTCCGTGCATGTTCGCTGTTCGCTGCTTCACGTCTGCTTTGTTGCTCTGCAGCTGGAGTTTGCCGTGCAAATGACGTGCGACGGCTGCGCAGGGAAAGTCAGAGCTGCGCTGGAGGGCAAACCAGGTGAGAGGGAGCGTCTGAAGGTGTAGAAGCGCCGCAAAAGGACGTCTACGCCGTCTGGAAAACGGTTCCCTGAGCGGCGACCGTGTCACAGCAGTGTCCTGTGTACCTGACGGCTCTTGTTCAGGCCCAGGTCTGTTTTCTAGTAGTTGGCCCAGCTGAGGGCCACAACACAGCAGCCATGTTTCCTCTGCCACCTGTTTGTGGCTGGTGTTTCCTTCATGCATCCCAGTGTAGATGTTAACAGCACTCCCAGAGTTTATTTAAATAGCACAGCTCATTAACAAGTAGCACGCACAGGCTTTTGTGGGTCTGTTTAAACCTAACAATTTCCCAGGGGGTTTCTCTCTCAAAAGTACTGCGTAATTTGGCCCAAATTATTAAGAGCTTTTTAGAGGCACTAGGAAGGAATTCATTCCAACTGAATGCAAAGTTCGTGTAACCTAGAGGCCTCGGCAGGTGAGCTGAATATGCAAACATGTGGGATATGTCCACAGGCAAGCAGACCATGCTACACAATATGGAAAGTTGCGTTTCCAATATTGAAATGACGAAAGATTATTTACTTTGGTTTGAACGGAGCAGCTCTCTCTGGAAATCGGCAACTGCTATTCATCATAACACAAGTGATTAACTGTCTCAGAACACTGTCTCTCTTTCCTCCTATGACTTGTAATTAGGAAAAAGGCTACCAAGTTATTAGTATGGGTAGTTAAATCCAAGTAATGAAGTTATCGCAACACCCACCCACATAAAGAGTCCCATATCTATTTCACGGGCACAAACAGGCACAGAAATTACTCACAAGTGTGAGAAAATGAAACGATTTTGCTTGATAAATGTCTTGGGACCATTAATTTTAGCTTGATGACTTAAATGAGTCGTCAGTGATCAAAATGCCTGCGTCACTCTGTGTGTCGCAGTTTCTCTGCCCGCATGTGTGGAATTTCTCTGCTTGTCTGTCCATCAGATGGTGATTTTCATTGCCGTCGATGTGTTTGCAGGAGTGAAGTCTGTCAGTATCGATGTCGGCAAGGAGGAGGTGCTGGTGGAGTCTGCTCTGACCAGCGCAGAGGTGCAGGCTCTGATAGAGTGCACAGGACGCAGGGCCGTGCTGAAAGGCATCGGAGGATCAGAGCAAGGTGATAAGTCACAGAGCAGCAGTAAGGCTGCGTATCAAACCTCAATACCTTTTTGGTACCGACCGTAAATGCGTTAAGTTTTGAAAATGACCAAAGGTCTGGTCAGGTTTGTATTCTTGTTGACCTTTCCTTGTCTCAGATATTTGATTTACAAGACTGCGTACAAGTTATTGTACAGATGCTTGACGTTTAAACATCACTTGAGTACTTTGGCTCCTTTTGAAAATGAAAGAAATTAAATAATTAAACTATACCTAGCCCTAAACAGGAAGCGAGAGTGTGTTGGGCTGAATTTCTGAACCGTCAGTAGAGGATTGTTTACATGCTGGCAGTCTTCTTCCCTGCATTTGCTGATGGATTGCAGCATATCTTGGCGTGTTACCTGGACTGTGTATTGCTTCACCCACGGCAGCTCCATAGAGGTGAAAAACGCCGCATGGAACCTGTGAGCATAGTATAGTATGGTAATTTAGCCTTCAGTGGATGGATGAATTGTCATATAAAAGTCTCCAGAAATTCAGACTACTAAAACTAAAACTAATGGTGCTGTCACTGGGCTCCCTGCAGAGCAAAGATACTTGATAATTTAGGCTTAAATGAAGCTTCAGTTGTTGACACATTGCTGCTGTTCACACATCAATAAAACACGTCCTGCATAAACACATCACAGGACGACAGCTCCAAATGGAAGTGTGATTGCATCCCTGAACACATTAGAGGAGTGCCAAGTCAGCTTTGAAGTACATGTTTAGCACGGCTAATCTCTCAAACATAGCTGGTTATGGTTGATTTGCCCCTGCACAACATATCAGACACGTCTGTGTTGTAGGCAATATAAAAATGGATGCTGCAGTCTGCCTCTCTGGCTGTGTATGTTTCTGTTCAGCTCACAGTTTCCCTCAGATGAAGTCAAATGTGAGCTGAGGAACATAATTTGATAACGGGCGCTCTCTCGAGACGCATTTGTACTGCATTCTTAATCTTATGCCACATGTGAACTGCAGTTGCATCTAAACACAGTCTGGGTGTATCTGAATGTGAGGACGCCCTCACAGTCGTAACACACAAATTGTTTAGGCTCTCTGTGTTTTCACGGCAGACCTGGGTTCAGCAGTGGCCATGCTGGCCGGTGTGGGGAAGATCCAGGGGGTGGTGCGTTTCCTGCAGCTGTCTGAGGAGCGTTGCTTGATTGATGGGACCATTGATGGGTTGGAGCCTGGACCCCACGGCCTCCATGTCCACACCCTGGGGGACCTCACGCTGAACTGCCTCAGGTACCACTGTCATAAGAGCATGAAGGGAGGCCAGGCAAGCTGGTCTGGTCTGGTTACCATGTTCTCCTTAATGATTTCTACAGCATGTGACTATACTTTACTGCCGTTAGCGGAACCCGTAACAGAATTGTTAACAGAAAGCTCAGTGATGTTCTTCTCTACTTACATTTTTATGTACACAAGTTTGTGCATTTGACCTCTTATCCAAGAATCAGATTGTCCCGGGTGTTTTCACAGTCCAGCAACCGTTGATCAGGACGGAGGCAGGCATTCAATGTCTGATATTAAGAAATATTGGAGAATTGGAGCTCAAAAACTATAAAATGTAATCATGTGAACAAAATGTTATCATAAGAACAAACTAAAACATATTCAAGAAGCACACAAAGTAAAAGCGATCGCCCCAAGATCATATCATACACAGTTGTGCACTGATGATTCACCATGCAGATGTTTGTCTGTGCAGAAAATAAAATCACAACATAAATCCTCTCATTTTGCAACTATCAACAGTGGACAGCAACAGCACCCACAGTTCAACTGCTGGAATTCGCACTACAAACTAACTTTTTTTATATTTAATTTGATTCAATTTCTCTTTTTTCTTACAGTTGTGGAGAACACTATAATCCCTTTGGAAGACAACACGGCGGTCCAGGGGACTCTGAACGGGTACAGTCATATCTGTTCCTCAGAACGCTATAAAATGACTTCAAAAATCAATAATTTTTATATTTCTTGGAGACTATTTGAAAGATCATTTAGATGTGAGAGGATCAAGGAGCAAAACATAAAGTAAATAATGGATCCCGTCATCATACATTCTGACATAATCCCTCCTGAGATATAATAAAACTTCCAACACAAGCCAAATATAAGAAGTGATTCTCCTCTCAGATTGCCAAGTTTATCCCCCAGGAGCCATTTTGAGCAGTTCTGCTCCTGGTGCTACATTTTCAATAAAGTGTGTGAAAGAGCTACAAGTCGAAGTGCAGTTTCCTTTGGCTTTCTTGCTGCACACTCCTTGTGTTATTTATTCACTGTGTGACATGTGGTTACGTGTAAGTCTTCTCACATGCAGTATTGTTGCACAGCATGTCGGTGATCTGGGAAATATTGTTGCTGGACCAGATGGCAGAGCCTCGTTTAGACTAGAGGAATGTCAGCTAAAGGTAACACACAAACACACACACTGCCATATTTAGAAAGGCAGGTAACCACAATGTATTGAGCTTAATAAAGTGTTAGGAAGCAAAGATGTAATTTAATGCCAGATGAACGCCTTAAATTTCTCCTTTTATGGATACCTTGATGCCCACACTGCAGGTATGGGATGTGATTGGCCGATCCCTGGTAGTGGATGCAGGGGAGGACGACCTGGGTCGAGGCAATCACCCTCTCTCCAAACAGACCGGAAACTCTGGGGAAAGGTGGGTCAACAGCAGTGGTTTAATTTGGGGGTACGGAATAAGATGTGAGGTGGGATAAGTAGTCTGAGCTGGGCATTCATAGAGTCATTCAATATTACAAGGGCTGGACAAAATAACAGGAACAACTTAAGCACCAGTCGCTGAGAGGTGGTGATCCAACTCTAAGGTAATTTATGACTCTCTACTATGTAGTGAACTTATTTGATATAGTGTACGGTGTTTCTATTAATTTGTCCGCTGCCTGTTTTGCACAGAGTAAATGTAAGTTTGCCACTGTGGACATTTCAGCGTGTTTATATTGCTGTATTGTAATATTCTGAGAACTCTGTGTCTCTTATGGTTTGTTTCAAAACTCAAAATGAGGGAACAGTCTCACCTCAAGGTTTGTTTAGTAGCTGTTCTGGAGCTTTCAATCCTATCCTACGATCTTCATCAGTAGATGGAGTTTGCTCATGTCATGGGAGTGTTTTTTTTTTGTTTTTTTTTTTGTCGTTTGGGAGCACTAAGGATTTATTGTCAATATTTCCTCATAATGTTCCTAATTGTATTGATGTTAACATCGACGTGTTGTTCAGCGCAATGAACATTATTAGCCATAGTGTGATAAATCAGTTTATTATTTATTTATTATTGTGATATTGACTTTGAGCACATACACAGCCCTGTTCTGGCAGTAATGCATCAGTTCTCCATTAACAGTTTTTTGTTACTGACGATTTATTTGTCAACTAATTGCCTGACATTTCTTCTTTTTAAGAGACACCGTGTCAGAATGTGGCTGACTATAATTCAATTTGACAAAATAATCTGTAAATGGACCTTGAGCTGGGATTGTTTTGTCAACTAGCTCCAAGGTTGAGACTTCTATTATAAGTTATTATTATTATACAAGACATTTTGAAACTGCTAACACTCTTTTCCTGTCCTCTACAGACTGGCCTGTGGGATCATCGCCCGATCAGCAGGTCTTTTCCAAAATCCCAAACAGATTTGTGCCTGTGACGGGATCACGCTGTGGGAGGAGAGAGACAGGCCGATAGCTGGGAAAGGTCGAAGCAAGGGCAACGCAGAGACGCCGGCGGCACACCTCTGACCCTCCGACACAAACGCCAAACATATCTGAACCACCTGTGTTTGAACAGAGAGAGCACCTTGAAGAGAAATGCAGAGGACATTTGTCGGCAGAAGGTCAGAGCTGAAGCGAGGAAGACGGAGCACTGACGAATGTGTGTCCACAGCTGGACAGATGACCAAAAAAAAAAAAACCTGCCTTATTTTCTTGAAGTTTTTTGCTGTGATAAAATCAAATGGTCTTGCAGTCGCAGTTAGTGTTCCTCTGAGCCTTGTTAAAAGCACTAAAGCAGATTGAAACAGCTCCAGAGTTTGTAAAAGTCACCTCTGATTAGCTAGATGTCTGTTAATACTGTTAAATGTTTGTATAACCAGTTGCCTCTGACACAACTGTCTCATCACTGTCTAAATTGATGCACCTATTATATTTGAGGTATCCATCTGTGGCTGCAATAAAAGCACTCCAATTTGCTAAAGTTAATTATGCAAGCCTCCAAAGAAACGGCAGTTAGTTTGGGGGGGAAAAAAACAGGTTCCACTGCAAACAGCTAACTCAGTGAACCAGGGGTACTTGTACACTAGGGGGCACTTCTGCAGTCCAGTGGATATGTGGAAACATTGGGGAGTAGCTCAGCTAATTTGGAAAAAATAGAAATTATGATTTAAAAAAAAAAAAAGAAGCTACATTTGTGAGTTTAGGAGGAAAGTCAACACTCAAATAGGATTTAAAAAATGGCCAACTGATCAGGATACAACGCAGGTTACCCAGCAACCTATAATAAGCCAGTTGTAGCACCAAGTGATGCGATTGAGTAAAACATTTGTTAAAAGGCTACAGAAAAGTCCACACAGATGACTAAATGTAATGAATAAATGGCCTCTCCAGGTGGTAGTGGTATCCTAAACATGGACAATTCACATGTGCAGCCATGGATCCACCACAACGTTAACTTGACATAAAGGTTTTGGGAACCGCTGGACTAACTCGGGACGTGTGGAGGGAATCCGGGCCACAGTTCGCTGCACTGGGACTGAACGTTACTTGTCCTGCGTCGGCGTGTTCATGTTAACGTGAGTGCTGCAGGCAACTTTGGAGCTTTTATTTTGGGCCATTTTCTGCTTCTAATCCTGTTTTGTCGTCTCTCGTCAGAGACTGCACAGTGACCGAGGTGCAATGTAATAGTGTAGAAAATGTCTCCCCGCTGACACTTGTTACTCTCTGTCGACACGTCTCTTGCACCGTATTGGCCATATGAGTTTTGCATTGATTTTCCAAGTTGAGCATCTGTCCTGTCCTGCTGATGCCCGAACAAGCGTATTGAATTTTCCCCCCAAATGTTCAGTTGGTGTCCCTTTTTTTTTTTTTTTCTTTCTTCCCCATTTGTGTCCGGGGGCTGCGAATAATGATTGTTCACCCTATAGACTTATGTGGAGTAACTGTAATGAATACTTTATAGTCTCCATAAAACTGTGTGTGTGTGTGTGTGTGTGTGTGT
>JAVQJF010022492.1:12500-18029 GCA_036023855.1 Gadopsis marmoratus | reverse complement strand
ACAAATGCTAAGCTAACAACCGTTGGTAGAGAGCAGGTATCTCAGAATCCCCCATCAGATACTGTGCAACAGACCATCGGTGGAACTGGGTACAGGTTTGAGTCTAGGACTGATTAGTTGATTAAGTTGTTTTCTTTGGCACTTTTTAGTTTGATTTTGAATAAAACTACCTTCTATTTTTGTAAACTTTGGGTTTGATGAGACCTCAAACTCTTCAAAAGTTTTATTGATGGTAAATAAACCTGCCCTCCTGACTGAAATCAGAGGGTAGTTAGCAAACTTAGAAATGCCTGCTTCACTAGCTGAATTTCAGATGTTCAGATCTGAAGGTTTAATGTTTGATCAGGAGGTCAGGAAGGAAGGAGGAGGCAGGGAGAGAAGACTGATGGAGGAATGAAGGAGGGAGGGCGGGAGGAAAAGGTGATGGGTGTTGAATAGTGATGTCTACATTTTGCAGCAGCGGGGGGGAATATAAGCTCGTGGAGACGGTGTGATGAAGTGATGCACAGCTGCAGTATGACCTCTGACCTCTGAGGGGGAATGTAGACTTGCAGCATGTTGTGGACGAGGAGGGCGGAGCCGCTCTGATGTGTGTTGTGGCGTCTTCCTGTCCGCCAGGTGTAAACTGGGTTACTTCAACTTGGACCCCAACAACCCTCAGGGCTGCACCCCCTGCTTCTGCTTCCAGCACTCGTCTGTGTGCGACAGCGCCGACGGCTTCAGTGTCCACACCGTCAGCTCCACCTTCTACAGAGGTAACGCATCCTGCAGGCCAGACGCAGGGACAGAAACCCACAGCAGATACCGCGGAGGTGCGTGTCGCTGTTGTAACGTGTGTGTGTGTGTGTGTCAGATGACGAGCAGTGGACCGGTCAGCAGCGTGACGGCTCCAGCGTCTCCGTGCAGTGGTCTGCCAGCGGACAGGAAATCTCCCTCGTCTCAGACGACTACTTCCCCATGTACTTTGTAGCCCCAGGTACACGCACCCTTTGCCTTCTTGTGTTTTTATTATCTTATTGTCTTAACCGTGACATCTACACGTCACCCCCGACCGTCACATTACCCATAATCCAACTGGTCCCAGCTGGTCAGGGCCGTCCTCGGTGGGTCCATTTCCTGCCGCAGAGAGAGTGTGCAGCTTTAAAGGTGCAAGCATCCAATACATGGCGCCTCTGTCAGTCACATGACCCCTGCAGAGATGGGGGAGGAGTCAGCTGCTCCACAGCAATGCTAGCACGTTGTTTAAACCTGCCTGACTTTCCTTCTCTTGTTCATCAGCAGCTGTTTTATTGCCTCTTTCAAAGCTTTTTATGTGTTTTTAAATGTTGATTGACGCCTCCAGCTGACGGCCGGCAGGTAGAACCTGCACCTGTGTGACGGACAGCAGCCGAGCGTCTGTTTCATGTCTGGCTGTGCGTTTCTTGTGTTTTCGTCCGTCACAGAGAAGTTTTTGGGGAACCAGATGCTGAGTTACGGACAAAACCTGAGCCTGAACTTTCGGGTCGAACGGCGGGACACTCGGCTGTCAGCGGAGGATCTGGTCCTGGAGGGCGCTAACCTGAGGGTGGCCGTCCCCCTCATCGCCCAGGGCAACGCCTACCCCAACGAGAACGTGCAGACCTACGTGTTCAGGTGAGGCAGCAGGTTCATCGTCATTAACGTCAGCTTGACTGGACGCTGGTCAGGTGGTCAGGTCTGCACTGATGTTTGTTAATCTGCTTTTAAAAGTGATCCATAATCTGTTCCTGTGGGTTCTGTTTGTTTTTCATCCAGTTTTAGATTATTTTAATCTGCATTAAGATTTGTTTCATAATCTGTACATCTGTTTTTTAAATGTGTGGTCATGTTAATCCAGATGTTTGTGTCAGACTCTGGATTAAGACTGATGTTGGGTCATAATCTGTCTGGTGCACCTGGTCTCTGGTGCACCTGGTCTCTGGTGTTAATGCCGTGTTCTGGTTGTGCTTCAGGCTCCACGACAGCACTGACTACCCCTGGAGGCCGACCATCAGCCACTCCGACTTCCAGAAACTTCTCCACAACCTGACGGCCATCAAGATCCGCGGCACCTACAGCGAGCGGAGTACGCAGCACAGTACACACTGTACACATGTACACATACACACATTAACACAGTGCACACAGACACAAACATCATTTGCTAATGAGTCCGTCTCTCCAGGTGCCGGTTACCTTGACGACGTCACCTTGGTAACAGCGAGGCGGGGTCCAGGTGCTCCGGCCCGCTGGGTGGAGCAGTGCACCTGTCCTCAGGGTTACCTGGGTCAGCACTGTGAGCAGTGCACTCTGGGATATCGCCGCGCCCGTCCAGAGCTCGGAGCCTTCAGCCCCTGTGAGTCCTGCAACTGTAACGGACACAGCGGTGCCTGCAACCCCGAGACAGGTAACGCTGACTGGTTACTGTGTTACTGTGTTGCTGACTGGCTACATTTAAAATACTGGAAAAACAAGTATCAGTTCAAGTAGAACAAAGAGGAAGGGATCAGGGTGAAGGAGGACATTTTAAACATTATTTTAAATATTATCTGCTCAAGTTTAATTTTTCTTAACTGCATTTCTGTTTGATGTCATTCTCTTCTGTAAAGCACTTTGAGCCGTATAAATAAAGTTTATTATTATTACTGTGTTACTGACTGGTTACTATGTTATTGACTGTGTTACTGACGGACTCCTGACTACTTACGGGCTGGTTGTTTGTTTCACTGTTTTCACTGATCAGCTGATTTTCAGGCTGAAAACAAACAAACCAAGAATGATCTCAGAGTATAATCTGTCTGTCTGTCTGTCTCCGTGTCTGTCTGTCCGTCCAGGGGCGTGTGACTGTGGGGACAACACAGCCGGGCTGAGCTGCGAGCGCTGTAAAGATGGTTTCTATGGCGACGCCACCCAGGGGACGTCAGGTGACTGTCAGGCCTGTCCCTGTCCGTCCGGAGCCACCTGCGCCGTCGTCCTCAAAACCAGAGAGGTGGTCTGCACCAACTGTCCCGCAGGAACCACAGGTACACAGTCCACACCTGGAAAACAATGACCTGTCCTGGAAATCCTTAAAGATCAGGTCAGACAGGTGTGAGCAGGATGTCAGGTCTCGGTCTCAGTTTTCCCTAAAACACTGAGGCGGGTTTAATTGATCTAGTTTGACTAACAAGGATTTCGTCTTCACGTGATTATTATCAACAGTCCTCTGGCGTCACCTGTCTGCAGGTAAGCGCTGCGAGCTCTGTGATGACGGGTTCTTCGGCGACCCTCTGGGTCAGAGCGGGTCGGCCCGAACCTGCCGCGCCTGCAAGTGCAGTGACAACATCGACCCCAATGCCGTCGGCAACTGCAACCGTGAGACCGGCGAGTGCCTCAAGTGCATCCACAACACCGACGGCTTCTTCTGTGACCGCTGCAAAGAGGGTTTCTACGGCAACGCCCTGGCCAGCAACCCCGCCGATAAGTGCAAAGGTAAGAGGAAGTCCGAAAGGTGCTGAAGTTTATTCATTAGAAATGACATCATGGTGCATCAGAGCTCTTCAGAAACCGATCTGCGCTCTGATGGTGTGAACAGTTACACTACAGGTTTGTAGTTAACGGGCTAAAACAAGCAACCGGTACAGGAATCTTCTACAGGACTGAATTCAGGCGGCGCTTTACGATGAAAATAATCAGAATCCAGTCAAAATGTCCCGTTCTTCTTTCAATCGGCCGATCAACAGCATGTCAGGAAGTCAGTTTCATCTGTTTGTTCTGTCCAAACCTAAAGAACATTTATACGGCCGTCATAATTGCTGTCACTTAGTTTTCTGTCGGTTGATTAATCACCTGATCGGTTATTGATTCAGCACTGATGTCCCAGAGCTTTCTGACGGGTTCCTTGTCCTCTTCCTCAGCCTGCTCCTGCTCTCCGTCCGGTACCGTGGGTCGACAGACCAGCTGTTCTCAGGTCACCGGTCAGTGCCAGTGTCTCCCCAACGTCGCAGAGCGCGACTGCAGCGCCTGTCAGCCCGGGTTCTTCAACCTGCAGAGCGGCAACGGCTGTGAACGGTCAGCTCACCGCACAGAACCATCAGAACACCAACACAACAACATGACACCAGAACATCAGCACACCACTAGA
This sequence comes from Gadopsis marmoratus, assembly GCA_036023855.1. Classification (NCBI taxonomy): domain Eukaryota; kingdom Metazoa; phylum Chordata; class Actinopteri; order Centrarchiformes; family Percichthyidae; genus Gadopsis; species Gadopsis marmoratus. The sequence goes on along the minus strand of JAVQJF010022492.1, from coordinate 13,909 downwards.
ACACCAACACACCAGAAGACCAGAACATCATGACACCACAGAACCAGTAGAACATCAGAACACCAGCATGAGTTCCATTGAACTTCTGTTTCCAGGTACCTGCTGCCGCTTCGTGTTCACTCGTCCTTCCTCATTTTCACAGGTGTGACTGTAATCCGATTGGCTCTACCAACGGTCAGTGTGACATCACGTCAGGACAGTGCGAGTGTCAGCCCGGCATCACCGGCCTGCACTGTGAACGCTGCGAGGTCAACTTCTTCGGCTTCAGCTCGTCCGGATGCAAACGTGAGCTTTCGGCGGCTGTCAGTGCGTTCGGTCTCACGTGGCGAGTGTCTTCTCTAATGTTGTGCTCTGTGTGACCTGCAGCCTGTGACTGCGACCCCGAGGGCTCTCGGTCGGGTCAGTGTAAGGAGGACGGCCGCTGCGAGTGTCGGCTCGGCTTCGTCGGAGCTCGATGCGACATGTGTGAGGAGAATTACTTCTACAACCGCTCGGCCCCGGGCTGCCAGCAGTGCCCCTCCTGCTACAGTCTGGTCAGAGACAAGGTGAGGACGACGTCCTGACGTGGACAGCGGTGACAGGAAGAACCTGAGCTCAAAGATAAACGAGAGCTTCCTTTCTCTCTCCAGGTGAACCAGCAGAGGCAGAAGCTTCACGACCTGCAGACTCTGATCGATAACCTCGGCTCGGGTCAGGACACGGTCAGCGACAAGGCCTTCGAGGACCGGCTGAAGGAGGCAGAGCGAGCCATCATGGAGTTGCTGGAGGAGGCTCAGACCAGCAAAGGTAACACGACGCCAAACCAAGTGCCACGAGAGGCTCGTCACAGGGCTTCGGTGTCTGGTTTCAAATGTTAGAGGTTCTGTAGCGTCTCTGTCCACACTTAGAAAGATCATTAGAGTTTACTGCTGCTAACACGCCAGGATTCCTCCAGCTGACCGTGACCTTTGACCCTGCAGATGTAGACAGGGGTCTGCTGGATCGCCTGAATGGCATCAACAACACTCTGACCACCCAGTGGAACCGACTGCAGAGCATCCGCAACACGGTGGACGACACCGGCACTCAGGCCGACCGCGCCCGCCACCGTGTCCGAGATGCAGAGAACCTGATCGACCGAGCCCGGCAGGAGCTGGACAAGGCCAAGGACGCCATCAGCAAAGTGGTGAGTGAAGCCGCTGTTGTCACGGCAGCTGTCTGTTAGCCTAAACTAACCGAGCCTGAGAGCGTATTAACGGGTCTGATGTTGTCTGCAGGACATCAAACCCCCGAGCGGCACCGGAGACCCAAACAACATGACGCTGCTGGCTGAGGAGGCTCGCACGCTGGCTGATAGGTGAGATGCTGCTAACACAACATCTGTAGCATGAAGCTGAGTCTTGGTCAGAATTAGAAACGACTTCAGTGCG
>JAVQJF010022492.1:0-7500 GCA_036023855.1 Gadopsis marmoratus | reverse complement strand
CAGTAGTTTTAATTGGTGTTTTGTGCCTTAATATAAAGTTCGTTTGTAATCGCGGTCCCAGTGAGGGCTTCCACGTTTTTAGTTCACAAAAATGTCCTCGCTCACTCACGTCGGTACAGAAGCAGGGTTTGTTTTTTTTAGATCAGGTCCTTTAACAGCGAAAACTCCCAAAAACGGATCCTAATCCAGCAGGTAGCAGCCAAACCAACTCTGCTGATAAAGATACTGAAAGTGGATCTTGAATGTTTGTTTCTGCTACTATTTCCTGCCTCCGTGCAGGCGGCCGCTCTGCAGGATGTGCAGCACCTACAGGCAGGATGTATAAACAGTATTTTAAGTTATAATGTACCAGTTGTTTGTATTGTAACCCTGTTGTCATAGACGACGATGTGAGTGCTGCACAGCCTGCAGGCCTCCTCTGGACTGTGTTTCTTCTGTCATGTTTTTGCAGCCCTGTGAGGACCTGAATGACCCTGTTTGTTCCCATGTGCCTGTAAAACCTAACATTTGAATAATAAAAACAATTACTACAGGAGCCAGTTTGTGACGGGTGCTCTGTCACGCAGGGGCTGTTTGCTCCGTCGGTCCTGGCTAACGGGCACCAAGACGTTGTGATCTTGTTTACTGCACTACAACACCGTGCTCACCATCTCACCATGTTGGTTACTGTGTTATCAGTGTCCTCTGAAAACCACACCTCTCAAACGGCGAAGAAACGGTCGTGTTTTCAGCTTTGTGCCGATGCATTTTGGAATTTATGGGACATTTTAAGGTTCAGTATAGACACTAAGATCACTAGAGATCACTAAGCCACAGAGTTACAAAAGAACAGGAAGAAATCCACCGTGACAGAAACAACAGGTCTTTAATGTGAACGGTAACTAACGGTAACATCGTGTTCATCCCAGCCCCCCTCTTTCATGTTGCTAAGCAATCACATGCGTTTCATTAAAGAATATAAAATGAAACTGCTGCTTTAAGAAGGTGGTGATACAGCTCCACCCCCTTGACCCATAATAAGATTTCCAAATTGTCACGGCCACGCCTCTTTTTGGGGGGATAGAAAACTGAAGAATTGCTGATATAATGTGACATGTTTGGATTACAGTGCCTTCAGTTCTATTCAACAAACCTTTGTTTTATAGAAATGTCTTTTTGCCACCTCGTCTGAACCTGAGCATCCGTGACACCTTATAAATTAAGGTGGATCGAACCGCCGTCATGTCCCTTCAGTCTTACTCCACCCAGGTGGATCGAACAGCATCTGTACATATTTGATTGAATCAGCAGGAAGTCAGGCTGAACCGCCTGATGACGTGACGGCGGTCTGGTCTATGAAAGACTGAATTCAGACCAAATCAGGTGATGCAGAGAGAACGCCTGTCCTCCCATTCATTTCAACGTGGGTCGTGCGTTTAGGCGGCACTCGGCAAAAAGTTGCAACAGAATCAACTTTTGGAGAAACGCAACAGACGTCTCGCTGCGGCAGCAAACTGCATAAGATGGCGATCAGACCAGCAGACGCCCAGGTGAGGAACAACTTTGTTTAGCATGTAGCATTGTAGCATTCTGCTGTTCACCGAGCAACTGTTAAGATGGCCGCCGTGATGACCTTCCCAAAGCTACTTTCCAGAGTAGAGGATTTATCCTACGTGGCTATGTTGTGACACTCGCACACCGCGACGTCTGATTTGGTGTGAATTCAGCTTAAGGAGTAAAAACTAACACAAACTGCAGGCTTGATGTGGTTCCATCAGAGTCCTCTGAGTGATGAAACCCGACCACGTTGTATTAAGCAGCTGCATTTTGTCACGATGCCTCGCCGTGAGTCTTCATGTGGCGTCGGAGTGTGTAGACGTCACTGAAGCACCTGCTGCACTCGCTGCAGCAGTACGGACGCTCCTCCGTGTGGTGCTTCATGTGGTATTTGAGCGGCGTGCTGAGCGTGAAGCCCTTGCCACAGACGGGGCAGATGTAGGGTTTCTCTCCGGTGTGCGTCCTCATGTGGATCTTCATGTCTGAGCTGTTGGTGAAGCCTTTGAAGCAGAAGTGGCAGCTGTAGGGCTTTTCGCCCGAGTGCGTCCTGGAGTGGCGGATCATGGACGAGGTGATGTTGAAGCACTTCCCGCAGACGCCGCAGCGGTACGGCTTCTCGCCCGTGTGCGTCCTCATGTGGATGGCCATGTTGCCTTTGCGACTGAAGCCCTTCCCGCAGACTCTACAGCTGAACGGCTTCTCGCCCGTGTGGCAGCGCGTGTGCACCGCCAGATCGACGTTCCGCCGGAAGGATTTGCCGCAGAACTGGCAGACGTGGACCTTGACGTGCGTCTGCAGGTGCTCCAGCAGGGTCTCTCCGTCGGGCAGCAGGTTGCCGCAGACGCCGCAGAGGCAGAGCTCGTCGTCGGCATGGATCTCTGCGTGGTTCAGCAGAGAGCCGCGGTAGCTGAACGTCATGCCGCACACTCTACAACAACAGGAAGTGCTGTCAGCATTGTCGCTCTGCACAGCGGCAGGAGGGAGGTCTGCTGGGAGGCTGAACTGCGGGGGCGGAGCATCGGTCAGCTCACAGGAAGTGCTCGGCAGGATGTCATCGTCTGTCAGCTCCAGATTCAGATCCTCCTCAGGGGGCGCAGAGTCTACCTGAGGCTGCTCGCTCTTACACTCCAGGCTGTGGGTGAAGCCGTCTGTGTCCTGGTCCTCCTTCGTCTGAGGAGCCTCCGGACCGCTCCACACCTCCCCCTCCTCCTCCTCCTGCTTCTCCTGTTTGATGGCGGGAGGCTCCGGCTGCTCGTCGTCGGGCTGCTGCAGGAGATCGAAGCTGTTGAGCTGCTGAGCGTCTGCAGAGGAAGAGAGTCTGGTTTAGTAAAACTGCAGGCTGGGATTAAAAGGAGGACTACGGACTCGAGGAGTCCACAGGACTCCAATATCAGGTTCTGTGGCTGGTTAGATCAGATATTTCCTGGTCTGCAGTACATTATATAGCACCGACGCTTGGATTAAAGCATGTTTATATGACTCTACGGAAGCTCCAGATAACTATTTCATTAGAAATCGACAACAAGGTTGTTTCCTCGTGTGCCCAAACCATATGATCAACGCATCCGTCTGAACTTTAATCGAGGTCCAACTGCAATTTCAGATCAGTCCTCGTCATTTAAGGAGAAATTAACCCGTCATCACGAGATGACAGCATTAAAAACATAATTGCAAACATGGCTGTTCTAAGCGTCCGTATGACCGAAAACAAAAAACCTGACTGACTACAGAGAAATCAAAAGGCCAAAAACGTGTGTAAAAAACTAAATGTGCAAATAAAACCAGAGCGATCGGCGGGTGTCAGGCTGGATTACCAACCGAGCAAAGGCTCAGAGTGGCGGCTGCTGTGTGGTAGTTTGTTGGGTAATAAAGGGAAGCTGAAGGCCTGAAGCTCAGTCTGCTGTCTGTCCTCCTGCCGTCTGTCCTCCTGCTGTCTGTCCTCCTGCCGTCTGTCCTCCTGGAAAACTATAAACAGTCTATCAGTTTTTAATCCAGCAGTCATCCCATTAAAGCTGCATTCAAATAGGCTACTTTCAGGAGTTAAAGGGACTTTAAGCGTCAGTTTGATGATGAACATACAGCGATCAGCCAGAACATCACGAGCACTGACAGGTGAAGAACACTGGTTACCATGGCAGCTGTCAGTGGGGGATATATGAAGCAGCAAGTGAACATTTTGTCTCCAAGTTGACGTGTTGAAGCAGGAAGGATGTGAGCAACTTTGACAAGGAACCAAAGTGTGATGGCTGGTAGACGGGGTCCCTGGTAGACGGGGTCCCTGGTCGACTGGGTTCCTGGTCTAGTGGGTCCCTGGTAGACGGGGTCCCTGGTCGACTGGGTCCCCGGTAGACGGGGTCCCTGGTAGACGGGGTCCCCGGTCGACTGGGTCCCTGGTAGACGGGGTCCCTGGTCGACTGGGTCCCTGGTCTACTGGGTCCCTGGTAGACGGGGTCCCTGGTAGACGGGGTCCCTGGTAGACGGGGTCCCTGGTCGACTGGGTCCCTGGTCTAGTGGGTCCCTGGTAGACGGGGTCCCTGGTCGACTGGGTCCTTGGTAGACGGGGTCCCTGGTAGACGGGGTCCCCGGTCGACTGGGTCCCTGGTAGACGGGGTCCCTGGTCGACTGGGTCCCTGGTCTACTGGGTCCCTGGTCGACGGGGTCCCTGGTAGACGGGGTCCCTGGTAGACGGGGTCCCTGGTCGACTGGGTCCCTGGTCGACTCGGCCCCTGGTAGATGGGGTCCCTGGTCGACTCGGCCCCTGGTAGACGGGGTCCCTGGTCGACTGGGTCCCTGGTCTGGGTCAGAGCGTCTCCAACACTGCAGCTCCGGTGTTCCCGGTCTGCAGGGGTCAGGACCTACAGAAGAGGTCCGAGTTCAGCCCTACATGGAAACAGTATCCCCTAATGTCTGCGGCCTCTTCCAGCAGCATCATGCTTCCTGCAACAAGGGTTCAGGACTCAAGGTGTCGACTTGGCCTCCAAATTCCCCAGACCTCAATCCAGACCAGCATCTGTGGGGTGCACTGCACAAACCAGTCCGATCCATGGAGGCCCCCCCTGCTGCTAACGTCTTGGTGCCAGATACCCCAGCTCACCTTCCGAGGTCCAGTGGAGTCCAGGTCCCGACGGGTCCGGACCTACAGACCGGTGGCCGTGATGTTCTGGCTGATCGGTGTATTACTGCTTAATAAACACTGGGTGGATGTGACGCGTGTGTATCCGGTAGCGGACTCGATACACAAACCTGTGAGTCCGCGGTTCTGCGGCGGCTCTCTGTCCGGACTCCGCTGCACGTGATCCGGCCGGTACAGGCGGACCAGCCCCTCCTCCTGCTCCACCAGGACCCGCTCCACCAGGACCAGGATCTCCTCCGCCGCCGCCGTCAACCTCTCGGTGACCAGAGTTCTCAACAACCGCAGGCCGGACATCCTGGAGCGCAGAGTCCGCTCGGTGCGGCAGGCAGACCGAGGCACGGCGGAAGTCACGGCGGAAGTGGCTCAAACTACTTCAGAATAAAAGTCTTATGTGTTTGTTTTTGTATTCTATGTTGCGTTTTTTATTTGTATTCTTTTACTTTACAAACAGTTTTTACCTGCGTGGCTTCATTTGTACCAAACCTGGTCTTTGTGGTTTCTATGTTTCATGTTCTTGTGCTGCTTTTATGAACTAAACGATTCAATAATCACAATTATTTCTTCCTCTTTGAACCCAAAGCGTCTGTATTTATGATCACTTGCTCTTTTATTTGTCTTCTTTCTTTTTACTTGCGCACAAAAAGTAGTTTGGCAGTAAAATGCACCACGTGGTGTCAGTTATGAAAAGGACATTTTTATTTTATTTGGGTTTCATTGCGCTGATGAAAGAGAAGCTGAACTCCACCAGCAGGTGGCACTGTCCAGTTTGTGTTTGTCTGCCTGGGGAGCAACGAGACAGACAGACAGACGTGAGACAGACAGGTTGACTGAACTGATTAGTGTCTTTAAATCACGGTTAGTTATTTTCCATCATCAGTTCATCTGAACACGTTAATGTCTGCAGCTGGTAAAGATGCCTCCTGGACGCCTCCCTTTGGAGGTTTTCCAGACAGTCCAACCGGTAAGAGACCCCGGGGTCGACCCAGAACTTGCTGGGGGGATTATATATCCCAACTGGCCTGGGAACGACTTGGGATTCCCCGGGATGAGCTGGAAAGTGTTGCTGGGGAGAGGGACGTGTGGATAAACCTGCTTGGCCTGTTGCCTCCTCGACCCGGCCTGGATAAGTGGAGGAACATGGATGGATGGATGGATGGATGGATGGATGGATGGAACTCAACTGTGCCGCCTTGTAGTTCTAAAGCAAAAACAAACAAAACAAAAATGGCTCCTAAAGACTCCATTTAAAGCTGAAACTGTTCACATGACGTTCAACTTTTAAACTGTTTGACATCTTCTACAGTTTTTGGTTGATCACAGTTAGTGTTTGACAGTGAGACGCTGCTGTGAATCCGCCTCCAAACCTTCTGCCAAAACTGCTCTCACGTCCACAATTTTCACATCATTCAGACATTTAAATTATTCTGTTTCCTTCTTTCTGCTGACATTTAAAACTAATTAAGGATAATTGTGTTTCTGTTTTAGTTCAAATGTTTTATTCTTTTTCCACAACTTACAGTTCAAATATTGTGCTTTCTTCAACAATTAATTACAATATTACAGTTTAGCTTTCAACTTATCTGCATTTCACATTTCTGCTTTTCAGATTTGTGCATTTTCTGTTTAGTTTCAGCTTCTCTGCGTTCACGCACATTTTCTCCAGGAAATGCAATTTTTCAACTGTAATTGTCGAAGAAACAATATTTTGTGGAAAGAAGAACAAGTTTTTGATGTTTGACCTTGTAGTTTTTGATGTTTGACCTTGTAGTTAACCAGCTTGATTCCAACCTGTGACCGAGTCTCCAACCTTGATCCGGTCCCAGGTCTCCGGACCATCTTCAGCCGGGTGGAGCTCAGAGGTTCAGCAGCTGATGGAGAACTTGTTTCAGTGCGCGTTCCCTCGTCCTTTGCTGCGCGCTCTCGCCTCTCTGGCCACGCGGGGGCGCGCCCGGTCGCGGTGTCGTGCACCGGGTCTGTAAGGACCGTGAGCAGCGGCAGAGTGCGGGGCAGCCAGACCACACCGGGAGTCCGCTCACACGGGACCGAACAGCGGCTCCCGGACGCTGTTGGAGGTTTAAAGCCCGCTAAGAGAACCGGGGAGGGCGGGACAGAGAGCCGGACCGGACCGGACCGGACCGGACCGGACCGCAGCAGCGGCTAACAGCTAACAGCTAACAGCTAACTGGAAGCTGCTTCTACACCGACTTTAACTTTTAACTTTCCTCGTCGTCTTCACGCTTAAAGCCACATTTCCCCGGTTCACGACCCTCCTGGAGGACTTGTGTTATACTGCCCCCCCCCGGATATGGAGACGGACTCGTTGGCAGGCGACGTGGACTCTTTACGCGGACTGAGCCTCCTGGATCCCCTGGTGGACCGGATCCTGGTGGACACCGTGTCCCAGCAGCAGGGATGGCTCCGAGTTTACGGTAAGAAGAGGGGGGGGCAGGTAGTCTGGACCGGTAGCACCGGATGTCTGGCTGAGAGGAGCCGGTGTGAACCGGGCAGGTTCGTCCCCTGCAGAGGGGTCAGAGGTCAGGGTTCACTGTTTTTAACCAAGACCACTTTGGGGGTTTCAGTCCTCAGACCACATGAAGGGCGTTCCTCAGGTACTTTACAACAGTTCCTGCAGCCCGGCTTCTGATCCTGGTTCTCTGTCATCCTGAACTTCATGGTGGCTTCTTTGTGGCCGTGTGTTGGTTCCAGCCTCGGTCCCGGCTTCTGATCCTGGTTCTTTGTGGCCGTCCCGGCTTCTGATCCTGGTTCTCTGTGGCCTTGTGTTGGTTCCAGCCTCGGTCCCGGCTTCTGATCCTGGTTCTCTGTGGCCTTGT
>JAVQJF010022490.1:0-37125 GCA_036023855.1 Gadopsis marmoratus | reverse complement strand
CACACAGATACAGACAGAGAGAGAGACACACACACACACACACAGACAGAGACACAGACACACAGACAGAGACACACAGATACACACAGACAGACAGACACACAGACAGACACACAGACAGAGACACAGACACACACACAGACAGAGACACACAGACAGACAGACACACAGACAGACAGAGAGAGAGACACACACACACACACACACAGACAGAGACACAGACACACAGACAGAGACACACAGATACACACAGACAGACAGACACACAGACAGAGACACAGACACACACAGAGACACACACAGATACACACAGACAGACAGACACAGACACACAGATACAGATAGAGAGACACACACACACACAGACAGAGACACAGACAGAGACACACAGACAGAGACACAGATACACACAGACAGACAGAGACACACAGACACAGACACAGATACACACAGACAGACAGACACACAGACAGAGACACAGACACACACAGAGACACACACAGATACACACAGACAGACAGACACAGACACACAGATACAGACAGAGAGACACACACACACAGACAGAGACACAGACACACACAGACAGAGACACACAGGCGCACAGACAGAGACACACAGAGACACAGACACACACAGACAAAGACACACAGACAGACACACACAGATACACACAGACAGACACACAGACAGACACGTAAAATGGAAAATAAAGAAGAGTTTAGTTGGAGTTAGATGCAGTTTCCCCTCTTGCTTTGTGCTAAGCTAAGTGCTAAAGACGTCTCTCTCACCGAACATCACAGACAGGAAACTGATATTTATGGTCTCGTCTGACTCTAGACTGCTGCTTTAAATCTATCCAAAATAAAAGGCCGGAGGAGAAGGGAGTCGCTGTCATCAGCACTCACGTTTGAGATGGACGAAGCTGCCGTTGAACAGAGTCTTAGTGAAGTAGAAGAAGTTCTGCTTCTTCAGAGTTTCCTGGAACAAAAACCAAAACAGCTGATCATAACAACTTTCTCCGGACGCCTAAGAAGCATTAGGACACCTGACGCAGAGCGACTGTTGCTCTACATTCAAATGCAATACGTGAAACAGCGCCCCCTCCAGTCTATTGCGATTACATTTCCACGTCGCCGCGCTCTTCTGACGTCAAAATGTAACATGTCAAGTGTCTGTCCCACTTCCCCACCGTCCAACGATGAAACACTCAAACCTTTACACTAAATCTGGAGTGTTTTCTCTTTAGAATCACACACGGACTTGTTGTTCACACACGGACTTGTTGTTGCTCACACACGGACTTGTTGTTGTTCACACACGGACTTGTTGTTGCTCACACACGGACTTGTTGTTGCTCACACACGGACTTGTTGTTGCTCACACACGGACTTGTTGTTGCTCACACACTGACTTGTTGTTGCTCACACACGGACTTGTTGTTGCTCACACACGGACTTGTTGTTGTTCACACACGGACTTGTTGTTGTTCACACACTGACTTGTTGTTGCTCACACACTGACTTGTTGTTGCTCACACACGGACTTGTTGTTGTTCACACACGGACTTGTTCTAACTTGTTCTAAGTGTGAAAAACATGTAACGGCTCAGTTTTGTGACGGACGTCAATGGAAACATGCAGCTTTACAGTGAACTGACCTGTTAGTGTCCAGATAATTCATGGATTTAAAGGAGAGTGAGCTGTTCTCAGTGTGTTAATAAATAACAAATGAATGAGTTAAAAATGCTGTTGGTCAACAAATAAAACTGCTGCTTCCTGTGTTGAGTCTGTACTTTAAACAGCAGCTGCTATTGGCCAGAATCTAGAGCCTGACAGCCAATAACATTAGAGCAGTGCAGCTTATTATGAATATATCTATATGAACGTGACAAGTACACAAAAGGCAAAACAGACAAAACAAAACTGATAATGCACCTCACATACTTTAATGTTTATTAGAATTCAGACTAGAGTCCAGGATTTTAAGCTCATTCATTGTTTTGTCGATAAAATAAAAATAAACACGTTAAAAAAAATTTTAATTCCAGTCCAAAACCCAAATATTTCATATTACAATATATTTGCTGATTCAGCTACGTTTTAATCATCGATTGATGAAGAAAAAGAAAACGAAAAGTGAAAACCTGCCACTTTTCTTGCTCCAGTACAAGATAACAAGCGAGAATATTTGGGGATTTTGGACGAAGCTCTTCTCATTTGTCATCGTTTCAACAGCACGAATATTATTTTTACTGTGAATATTCAGCAGCAACGTAGAGATCGTTCATTACTAATCAACACTTCTGTCGGGATTAAGAAGTTTAAACTCAGCTTCAGGACGGACCGTCACTGCGGCCACATGCGCGTTTCTGACGCAGCAGCGGGATTTGGGGGCAGCTGGATTTGGCGGCAGCTGGATTTGGGGGGGCAGCTGGATTTGGGGGCAGCTGGATTTGGGGGCAGCTGGATTTGGCGGCAGCTGGAACCCCGCTGAGCTCCTCCAGCTTCCGCTCCGACACGTCAAACCTGTCAAACTAGCAGCAGCTAAGACGCAGCGTCCAGCTACGAGCAGGAAACACTCACACTGTCGACGCTCAGGATCCATTTCCCCGGTTCAGACACGGCACTGACCGGCCCGCTCGGCCCCGTCAGCACCAGCAGGAGCAGCGTCGAGGACCAGAATCCCGGCCCGGTCCGAACCGGGCCCGCGGAGCTCGCCATTTGAGGCAGGAGGAAGAAGAAACCAGCAGCCGCGAAGCTTCCGCCAACAACAAGTCCCAACACAGCACGCCGGACACTTCCGGGTTCCGGCTGACGTTCCCAGGACAGGGCTGCTGCGTTCAGGGGCCGTGGGACGTTTAACCATCACGTGTAAAAGTCTTGTTGTTGTTTTTTTAGAAAGTACAGCAAATATCTGAAGAATGTGGAGAAAAATAACATTATTATTCACTTCTGTTCATTTATTTTCTAACTGCTTCACTTCGATTGATTTTTCAAATTGGACGGACATGGTATTGGCGGTCTGTCATGTCTAGCTTGACAGATACTTAATGTGATGTTGCAGTTCCTCGATGTGACCACAAGAGAGCTCGATATTGAAATAATAATAAGCACAATAATATTAATAATAATAATAATAATTTACGGCGGGCAGCAAACACAACATGATGGTATGATCTCCAGACAGGAAAAGTGTTTTACCAATACTGATGTAAGTCAGGTTATTTGTAATAATTATACTAAACTAATAATTATACTTGTTATTGATATTAATTACTGTTATACTGGTAAGTCACTGATTGATTTCAGTGTTGCAGTTCCTCACTATGACCACTGGGGGTCAGCTAAGGAGTCATATCTGGCCACACACTAGTGTAAAGGCAGAAACAATACCATACATAACACGTTTCTATTTCCTGTAGAAGTAGCAGGTTTCAAAATAATTTCTGCTCAGTGGGTCAAAATTCACGGTGACAAAATGAAAAGCTCTCTACTAAGAGGCTTCTTTGAATTAACTTGTAATTGTGGGATTAGTTGATTGAATCAAAATACAGTTTGGTTGCAGCCCTAATAAACTCAAAATGTTGTGGCTGAATTTTAAATTCTCTCTGCGATCGGCTTTGTAAATTGTCTGTTTTCACGTTTAAACTCAGCAGATCTTTTCCTTTTTATATTCCGTATATAACAGGCAGGCAGACAGATAGCGTACACATTCTTATTACAGCCACTTAGCTCAAATACTAATTTGTCAAACATAAAGACTGATGATTTTTGATGATTTATTTAAAGATTATGATCAGAATTTAGGTAGGCTGGAAGTCCCAATTAAAACAGCCTGAGCTTGAAATGTCTGAACGTTCCTACTGACCCCTGAATGCACCATAAACTGTATTTATTGTATGTCCACACCAGGAATGTAGGGGGCGTTAGGACCTGGGTGTGTGTATTTATGTGTGTGTGTGTGTTGGGCGGGGTTGGTGATACATTAAGAACTTGGATGTTTTTGTGAAACTGGTTTTTTGGAGTCTCTCTCTCAGTGTCTGTCTCTCTCTGTCCTCAGCAGCAGCAGAAGTCTCAGTAAGTACATTTAAAACCTATAATTATATATATATATATAACCTATTTACTGCTGATGTTTGTTCGCGTGTTTCCAGTATGAATGCAGGTCTAAGGGGAAGTTTAGCTTGTGTGCGTGTTGAAACCTGACACTGTATATGTAGATCGTGTGATGGTGAGGCTGCATAATGTTTCAGGAAACGTACAAAAGGGAATATTATCACAGTGGGTTAATGATCCAGTCCTGCCTTTAGTTTCCTCGACTTAAAGCAAACAAGGAGTGGCAGTGAAGTGTTTGTCAGTAAGTCAGTTATCGACAGATTAATGTGTAAAAAGCAGGAGAAGACCGACGACTTCATTGTGCTGTCAGGAAGGAGTGGAGGAAATATTAAGATGCTGTATTCCACCGTACAAATACTTAATTACAGGCCAAATGTACATCAAAATTAAAAGGGTTCATATTTCCTTACAAACTCTGGAACGTTGTGATGGACACGTCTGATGTTTTATAAAACCAAACAAAGTGTCGACACATTCATTGTTTAAACTTTTATTGAGCAGCGTTTTCTCTTGTGTTCACGTCTTTCTCCACTCCTCCTGTACGAGAGCTGCCATAGCAATAAAGTTTTTTATTATTATTATATCAAATCTTTAAATCTGCAAAGTGACCAGTGAAGTCGTTGCAGAAGGGTATTCCTCTGTGTATACTTAAAGTACAAGTACCTTCAATTTGCACTTCAGCAAAGTTACTTGAAGGCCAAATAAATGCTTCAAAAACTGGTTTGCTTCGTATTTAACATGTAAATTCGTCAGCAGGAGCTTTGTAATTACTGCTGCTCGTCTCTGTTTTTCGGCCCATCATACTCGATTACTTCCAAGTATTTCTAATCAACATGCTGATTGGTTTGTACAATGTGTGTGAGAGCAGAGGCCTGTCCCTTCTCAGCTGAACAGGTGTGGCCACAAACTGATCAGTGAGGCCACAAACTGATCAGACCTGTTATTGATTGATGTTTTGTCGACCAGATAACTGATTTGTGTCCTTTGAGCGTTGCTGGTGAGTTTATTTGCACGTTTATTCCTTCAGACGCCGTAACGTCTGGCAGAGCTGTGGACACACCCGAGGTATGAACACCGTTGACTCTTATAGCTGGAAGTGTTTCTCGTGTCTAGTTATTGATCGACCCTGATGGTTCCACTCTGTCGTTCTGTGTCACACAGACGCCAACATGTTTCTGGCAAAGCATTTCATCCAAGGCATCGCTTCTGTCGCGAGGTGAGAGCGCACAAGGTCGGATGGAGCTATGGGCTAACAGTTTCCCTCTGCTTCCAGTCTTTGTGCTAAGCTAGGCTAACCTATGACTGTACTGGACACACATATCGATCTGCTCGCAGCTGCTGTCTGACTTTTTTTTTTTCCTCCAACAGCGACATCCACCACTCTCAGTTCACTCCTTCAGCCCCCGTAAGTAGCAACGGTCAGATTTATTAACCCTCCTCAAGCCAATATATTTATCATAACGTCCCACAGATCATATGTTTGGTCGCGTGATCCACGTCTGTTCTTAACCATCACTCACGTTCACATTCAGGCTCTCGTTAAGCCGCTCAAACCCAAATCTTTGGTGGTCTTTAAAACCTGACTTTCATGTAGAAGGAATTAAAATATAAAGAAAATAAAAAGGGCTGAAAGTCAAGAAGCATAAATATAAAATAGACAATAAAATGTGATAAAATATGTAAACAGCAAGAATAAAGCTTTTATGTTGTACAGTGTTGTACCACTTATTATACGATATATCAGATATTACCTCCTCGTCCTGTTGCAGTGTCTTTTCAGCCAACTTCCTGTTATTTCGCCCCTCATTTCTATATTTGAATATATTTGAATATATTCGATTTTTAAACGGCAGGATGAACTCTTGTCTCCAATTGGCTCTTTTAACTTCCAGCTTTCGTTTGTCCTTGCCAGCTGTTCTTGTTGCAGAACAAGCGGCAATGCAGGTTTTTTTCTTGTTTCACTTGTTTGAAGAGAATTAGACATTTTGGACACTTAAACAACCAGAAACAGCATCATAGGCCCCACAGCGAGTCACGGCTTGGAGATCCATCTGTGTCCAACTGTGAAACTCTGTAAATGAGGTTCGATTCAACCTCGTCACTGTGACTGAATCAACGCTCAGGTTTCTCCCAGCGGAAGATTTCGCACGCAAACAAACCCCCGAATGTCTAAATGCAGTCGGACTGAGGAATGTGTGTGATGTGACAGTAGCTCTTTGTGTGTGTGTTGCAGCCGCCCACTCGCAGACCGCTCCACCTCGCCAAGGTTAACGAGAGCGACGAGGAGCAACAGTTTCGGAAGGTTTTCAAACAGCTGGCTGGAGACGTGAGTCCATGATATTCACACTTTATCCCGTCTGAGTGCTTTGTGCTCACGCCGAGGCGCCTTCGCTGCGTTTCACCACCCGACTGCACGGGTCCTATATTTTATCCTCAAGTCCAGCAAACACACAAATGAGCCATGACACCGGGCTGGACCACGACAGTAACACGGAGACAGAGGACTGAAACAACCATAACGTTACTACATCTGCTCTGTGTTTCATGGTGGTCACTTACTCAATTAAGGTTTTATGTTCTGCTGCAAACTGAAAATGGCTGCTTACCTGTGCTGAAATCAAACCGCCGTATACTGCCGGGACGGGAACTGGGCCAAGTTCAAGGTGAGAGTCCGTGAAGTGATGTCATTGTCATCATGAAGCTCCACTAGCAGTTGCAATGAAAGCCGTTAAAATTGCACAAAAAAAATTTTTGCATTTTTTCGTGTGCGTGTCCTTTAACTGACCTTCAAACTAGAGCGCACAGCGCTTCGTCGAATTAGCATCAAACTCCGGCTCCCATGAGTCAGTGTGTCAGCAATCTCTATAAAACAGCAGACGTCTGTACACAAGGGACACGGTTTCGGTATCGGACGCGTCCTGGTGTCCGTTTGTAGTCCGAGGGGCGTTGACCAATCGTGCATCGGCCCGAAATGCAGTCGAGATTATCTTTTTCTTCATTTCAAAGAGACCGCTGTAAACAGTGACCGGCGCACGGAACAGGAAGTCCTGGCCCAGATACCCGTTATGCACCGGAAGCCCTGAAATATCCGCCCACAGAGGCAAAATCGTCATCGACCGAATACTGATGGGCTCTGAGGTCGTGTGTCGGTGAGCCTGAGGGTCACATGACTGCAGGCTTCACAGCAAACCACACACACAACCACAGAGGCCTTGTCCTCGTCTGTAATTACAGTATAACGAGTCTCTGCGGTCTTTACGGCTTCTGCTAGTGGAGGTGAACTCGTCAAGATCCCAGCAGACGTCAGGATCGTGGTCTGAGGTCAGCCTGACTTTAAATAACTGAACTGCATCCATACAAACCAGCTACACAAAATGTTCCTTTTCTGGTTCGCTGAGAGGATTTTCGGATCCCTATGATGCAGTCGGAAGACCTCGACCTTCTTCGTTGGATCGGGGTCCATAGCTGTGGTTCAGCCATCTCCAATCGCTTCCGACGCCTCGGCACCGGGTTGCAAAAGAGGGACTACTTCTCCTTGTCTCATTCAAACACGCTTTAAAGAGAACGATCCACTGACTCCGAAGTCTGAAAAGTCAAAATCGGAAATAACATCAGCATCATTTTGTGTAGCTGAAATCTTTCAGTTTTTTTCGACACTTTCTTCCAGATTTATGTCGTGACACCTTAGTTTTAGTAAGAACTTCCCAGGGTGACGTGTAGTAAGTGTAGGTGGAATTAAATGGTGTTTCCTGGTCTGGACTTGGCATTTTAACGTAGTGATTCACGTTGTGACTTTCTGTCACTCGGTCTGTCTTTACTCTGAGGGATGCTTTACATTTTTCCCGCCCTGTTACAGGACTTTCTTGTTTGCCTTGACTCGGCTGATCACTGTCTCAGTACTCAACTGAATTGTTGTCCTCATTTGAGACATCAGAGGTGCTTAACAAGTTTGTATTTCAGCTTTTCGCCTGATTCTTCATCACTCGCTCCACCCGCCTGCTGTGGGCTGCATTCCAAACTCCACCCTCCACTGTCCCGTCCTCTCTTTGACTGGTTCGCCATGACGCCAGGCCGGTTCCGTAGCTTCTGTCGGTCTAATTCACACCTATTCTCGAATATTCGCAAGACAAATCTGAAACAGACAAAAAAATGTCCGATTTTGTCTGAAGGTTTTGCAGAATTCTTCACTCCGTTAAACATTGAAGTAATTGTACACTTTACATTAGTATAATTCAGTTCATAATATAATGAGTCATAATGGACCTTGTTTGCAGTTTGAGGTGTCCGGTGTTACAGGCGTCTCTTTTACTATGAAATGTTTCGCTGCAATTCCTCGAGTGGCCACTGGAAAAAAACTGGACGCAAGGGCCAGGTCTTATTATATACACCCACGAGACCCAAAAACCAAAAAAATCTATTCCTTGACGTGTTCCAGGCAACCCAAATCGGCCAAGATGTGTGACGCACTCGTAATATATCTCGCACGAGTGAGTGCGTACTCAGGTCCTCCGCTGTGGCCCAGGACAGGCTCATCCTCCGGATGAGGTCTGAGCCGCCGGATCTCAGGGTCGACATCGACTCCTGCGTTAAACAAATGGCTACTGAAGCACCAAAATAAGCAAAAGCTCATCGCGAGAGATGGAGGAAATGTAAAGTTGTCCAAAATCCGCCCGCTCTGCAGAGCACTTCCTCAGATTTTGGGCGTGAAAAGGTCAAAACGAAGAAGAAGAAAATATGTGTTTTCATGTCAAACTGTTAGAGAGTTGGAAAGACCGAGCAGTCATCGTCTTATGTCATTCAGGAAGCCTTATTATGCCGTCTGACTTTGATCTTTAGGCTCGTGAAATGGCCCCAAATGGGTTCATAGCAGTAATTTCTGTGCACCAGCTGGTATTTTACATACAGCGTGTTGATTTCTGGCGGAGATACAGTGAATAACCCACTTATTGTGTCGTCTGAGGAAGACGTAGAAACAGCAGGGTTGACTCTTTCTCTGCATTCCTGCCATTGTCTGGCAGGGCGGCGCTCTGGCCTTCGGGGTGGTGTACTGTGTGTGTGTGTGACTCATCAGAGGGGTGTGTGCACCAGTTAGTCCAGAACTCAGCCGGCTGGATTCTTCTAAATCAACAGTAGTAACAAGTGCGATGATGATGAAGACGTTTGTAGCGTGTGGTATCATCCGCCCACCTGGCTTGTGTTTCGGGTCGGGCGGGTGTCAGGCGGGTGTCAGGCGGCCCCGTGAAGGTGGAGTCCGTCTCGGCTCTGCTGCGCTGACAGTTTGCAGCTGTCGTCACGAATGCAGGGAGTGTATTCGGTTTAGTTTAGCTGAAGGCCCCAAATCACACACGACATGAAGATGAGTTCAGGCGACATTCAACTGCCAACAAGCCAACACGCTAAATGGAAAACACACGCGACACGCCTCACCCTCCACAACCATCTACCAAACACACCCTCCCAGTTTGGGCTTCTATGTAAGCTGCTGCCGGTCAGTGCCAGGAGGGGCGGGGCTTCATATAGTCCCTCGCCACTCCCCAATATCTGTGCAAACACAGCGACGAGGTCGGAGCCTGGACGCCAGACTCTGTGTTCTGCTGCTGTAATAAACGTTTCAAACGTGAGCTGTCTGACTGGAATCCTTACAATCATCATCGACAAAATCCAGCCAGGACAAAGATCCTAAAACCTCTTTTTAAAATCGGTGGTGGCCACTTCCTGGGTGTAGGTGTAACAGACGGGCGTACGTGGTTCAGAGTAACTCCCCTGTCAACCCGAGTGTATTGGATCAATGTTCTACACGAACTGCGAACTATGAGCTAAATAAAAAATAAAAGAAAAGAAATAAAAGCAAAAAACACCTGGTTTGTTCTGATCCAGCAGGAAGTAACGTGAATGAGTCATTCAAGGGAGCAGAAAGAAGCGAAAGGGTTTGAGGTGACAACAAAAAGGCTGCTGTGTGTAATCTCAAGAAAACACTTGATAATCTTTGCTCGCAGACAAAAGAGAATGTTTCCTTTAAGATTAGAAATGAGACGGTGCCGTGAGAGGAGGACCCTGCGGTCCGGAGACGGCGAGGCGTCGCGGGGTTTTGGCAACAAGCAGCTGTTGTGGTTCACTTTTTTAGCTTTTTTTCTTTTCAGCAGTGAGTCAGAAGCTGGAAACGTGTCAAAGGAAATAAAAAGGAAGCACACTCTGTCACACAGCTGTGACTCACTTTGTTCGTGGGGCTTCCTCTGTGGAAGCTCACTGTCAGATCACGATGTCGTGTGTGTCCCCAGGACCTGGAGGTGAGCCCGGCTGAGCTGATGAACATCCTCAACAAAGTCATTGCCAAACGTGAGTCTGGTTTCCTCAGTTTCGCCTTTTGTCCAATCCCTGCAACATGTCCTCGTGTTTCTTCCTGATGTGTTTCATTTCCAGGTTGTCGTGTTCTTAATCGACGTGCGCCTGAACTCAACTAAAACTTATGGATCTGTGGTTTCAGATGGACAACTGAAGACAGACGGGTTCAGCATGGAGTCCTGCAAGAGCATGGTGGCTGTCATGGACGTATCCTTCCACAACATATGCAGTAGCAGTGTCAGTAGTACTAGTAGCAGCAGCAGGCTGCTGTTTGGGTTTACAGAGTTCAGTTTTAATCAGACAGTCAGACTTTGGGTTCTGAGTTTGACCTTTGACCCGGCTCCCTTCAGAGTGACGCCACCGGGAAACTGGGCTTCGACGAGTTCAAATACCTCTGGAACAACATCAAGAGGTGGCAGGTCCGTCCACTGACCACGTGCTCTTCTCCTTTTTCCTCTTCCTCTGGTTTCACTCCTTATTTTGACCTTTTTAACTAATTGTCTCAGTGTGCACACAAGAAGTCAGTCTGCAGTTTGTCTGGCTGAGGGTTCGATTCCCCGTCACAGTCAGTACGTAACGCTGGTCTTGCATGTTGTTTGCTGTCTCCAGGCCGTCTACTTGACCCAAGATAAAGATGGTTCAGGCGTGATCAGCGCTCAAGAGCTGCCGAAAGCTTTCGAGGCTGCAGGTGCGTTTACCTGCTCCGTGTGTGTTGAAATAACCAGGAGAAGCTTCAAACTCATCGTGTGTGTGTGTGTCTGTGTGTGTGTGTGCAGGTTTCCCTCTGAATGATCAGCTCTACAAGCTGCTTATCCGTCGCTACTGTGATGAGAACGGCAACATGGACTTTGACAATTTCATTGGCTGTCTGGTGCGACTGGACGCCATGTGCAGTGAGTTTTCGGGCAGATTCTCCACCGACACTCGTATTTACAGAATAATCGCATTCTCACTTTTATATTTAATCCCATTAAATCCTCTTTTAAGTCCGTCGCTCCAAATTGTACCATGATGTCACCTATTTGCTGCTTTTCTGCTGAGTTAAATTAACGTTTTTAAAAGTGTATCATGCCTCGTTTAATACATGTTTTTATACAGAATTCAGCCGGACGTAAATGTTCTGACTTCGCAAACTTATTTAAAATAACGTCCTGACAGTCAAAGGGGCTGTTGTACTGAAATGGCCCAACAGAGTGTATACAAGTATATATAGAACACATTAAGCATCTTTTCTTACATAATACAGATTTGCAGTTAATCTCCAATTATAAATTATAAATATATAAATGCACAGGGCAATAATGTGCTCAATTTGAGTGCATCAGCGATAAGCAATGCTTTAAAATGTGCAATAATGAGTGTACACGTGTTTAAATATTAATAGGACTGGTGTGTGTGTGTGTGTGCGTGTGCTCTAGGAGCCTTTAAGTCTCTGGATAAGGACGGCAGCGGCACCATCAACCTGGACATCAAAGAGGTAAAAGTCACTTCAGTTCCTGGTTATATGGTGTGTGTAACAAACACAAGATGCAAAGTAAACCTCTGTTTTAGGACGATTTTAACTGTATCTGAATAGATTAAATGATTTCTCTAGCCAGGATAAATGCAGTGGGAATTGCTGTTTTTGTTTTAGCCTTGAGTCTGGTTTGCAGGCTGCATGCAGACCCGACAGCCTTTTCCAACAAATTAGGCCGAATTCACCCCAAATCAGGCCTCCTGCTTTAACAGAGAACGGTCTGCTGCTCCTTCGGCTCACCTGTTTAACATAACTGAATAATCAGAACAGAATCAGGGGAAAATGTCGTTCTCTTACAGACCTGCACTGATCTGTTTGCTACTCTTGTATTCATTTATTTGATTCTATTTTACACTTTTGTTGGATTTATTCCTTCAATCATACGTTGTTGTTTTTCTGCTGTTAAGTAAGTAACGTCTATAAAAGATTCTGCTGACTGTTCCAGCGTTTCAGTCCTGCACAGTAACGGATGCCTGTAAAGTGCAGCAGCAGAGCTGTGGCCGGAGAAACCTGACAGCTGCCACTAACCGTCCGTTTCTGTGTCACAGTGGCTTCAGCTGACGATGTATTCATGAAGCGACGGACCCACAAACACCTTCTCCTCTCCCCTCATCTCATCCCATCCCACCTGTGTGTGCGCTGGCGTTTGAAGCCCCACCGTCTCCGTGGTAACGGGAGCAAAATGCCAGCGTAGAGCTAAAGTCGAGTGTGGACCACAAGCTCGAGCTGCTGCTGCTGCACTGTCCTGCGGCTGCCAGGCGGCGGCGCTATAACATCCCCCCCGTCTTACATTTGATGTTTTGTTTTAGGGCCAATTTCCTTCAAAGTTCTCCGTTTCTATCAGGCTGAAACTGGTTGTTTTTTTTATTTTATGAAATTGCCTCTGAATGTTAAAGAGAATAAAGCGACACAACTTGCATTTAAGAGTCTTTCTCTCTTTCCCCCCAAAATCAGCTCAGGGATCTTGCTGCCGGGTGCATTTCTGTTTACTCCAAACAATAAGGAAGGGACAGGAAGTTAAAAAAATGAAAGTGTGGGACACTGACTGCTGTTATTTCTTGGCCTTTTAAGCTGACATCATTATGAAGACGTGCACCAGCTTTAGTGGATTTACAAAAATGTGCCTAAATTCTCCAAAGAACGTCTATAAGAAGGATAATAATTAAAGATAAAAAGGGTTTAGCTGCATGAGAGTGAGACTGGATATTTGTAGTGATATTAATGTAGTTTGAGGTCTTTTTAAGATGCTTTTTTAGCTAAGTGAGGTTTTGAATGCAGGGCTTTTACTTGTTGTGGAGTTTTTTCACACTGCTTTTACATAAAGCTCTGAATATGAGTGCAGGTCAGATTGTCCTACCTGAACGTGTGACAGCCTCCTTTCACCTGCTCTTCTTCACGGTTAGGTTGTTCTCATCTCGGGGGAATTTTAAACTGATATTTTTAAACAGAAAAGTATATTAGAAGACAAAGATTTACGGTGTGAATCCACTGGTTCAGGTTCACTGTTTATACTAAACTTACTGCAATCTATCATCATTATATGTATATAATAAATTAAATTAATATGAAGGGAGCACTTTTTATATCCATATATTTATACCAGATTTAAACATATTAAAGTTTTGGGTTTATATTTATATTATTACATGCCACTTTCATGTTTTATATCAGCTCTTATAATATTTTAATATTAGGCTTACTCACAAAAGAAATAAACCATCTGACGTGGCCTGGCCTGCGAAAGGTCCCATAATCACAAGTAATAATGTGAGTATTTTGGGATTCATCCAGGAGTTTGTACTTTTAGTGTGTGTGTGTTTGGAGAGGGGCGGTGCAGAGGAGAGGGGCGGTGCAAAGGGGCGGTGCAGAGGACGGAGGGAAGTGGAGATGCTGAGGAGGGTCACCGGGACATCGGAGGAGGAACAACAGGCTTCTGCCGCGCACTGCGGCTGGTTTAACAAGGAAAATCTGCACAAAAAGGTGAGATGTTATATTTATATTCATTCATATAAAGGAGAGAAGTTTAAAGTAACAACTAAATGCAAGTTAATGATTAAAAACAACCCTGCAGATGTTCTTCTCAGTAACGGCTGGATATAAACTGAATACTAGATTCATTTTAATTCATTACAACATCACCGGCTCGACCCTGATCAACACCATCTTCTTTAACGTCAGCGTTTGAGAATCTGAAACAAACAAAAGTGATGATTTTAAAGTGAAAGCAGTAAAGATGGACAGACAGCACCTGTGATGTCATACCAAAAGCAGCCTAAAAGGGACATTTTTGGAGGTTTGGCTTCAGGCTCTCTGCACATGCTCAGCTGCCAGTGAGGTGTAAGGTGGGTGCAGAGCAGTGGGTGGTGGCAGAGGTGACGTCACCGTGTGCACCAGGTGGCAGGAAGGCTTCTTTGTTGACTGTCTGCTTATTCACCACCTGAACCTGAGAGCCCTGTCTGTCTGTCTGTCTGTCTGTCTGACTGACTGACTGGTGGAGGTATGATTTTAATGTGGTGGAGAAGGTGGTGGGGGGGGGGGGGGGTCTCATTGCTGGCATCTCATTAGTCGGATACCGAAAGGTGACAGAACAGAACAATGGGTCGTGCTGACGGACAGCAGTTCTGCTGCAGATGCTGTGTATCTTTAACTGTCTTAAACACAGACTGTATATAAGGTAAAAATTAAATCTTTAGAAGAAGTCGGAGGCGTTAAGCTGCAGTTCCTGTTGCTGCCACTAGATGCTGGTTCCAAGAAAACGCTTCGTAAAGTTGAAACTGGCGAAACGTTTGCTGCAGCTGACTGACTGCATTTACATGCACACTAATCCTCCACTATTACTCCAAATACAAAATAAACTGTGTTGTTCTGCTGTTTAGTTTGTGCTGCACGTAACCGGGACGTGTGGCAGGACCTTAATTTTGGATTTTGGAGATTTCATATTGCTTCTCTTCGCCACTGTTCTCCCAAACTTGGAATCTGTGCGAGCATGCAAAGCATCCAATTTGGAAGCAAACGTGCCACAACGTTTGCAGACGGATCCTTCTTTGGCTCGGCCGACTCTACAGGCCACAGCGCTGCAGCACACGGCGTCTCAAACACACGTGAATGTTCGTGTCTGCACGCGTCTTCGTCAGTGTTTCATTAGTACAACCTGATTAAGCGATTTCCCTTTTTTATAACCGATTAATTGTTTTTGTCGGCCAGCCAGAGGCAGAGCAACATTCATATTTCACTGCTTTGTACATTTCATAGACTAAATGATTCATGTGTTTATAGCAGATATGATCAGAACGTTGATTAGTTACAGCAGCATCTCTGTTTTGACAGAACATCGGGAGTCTTTCTTCTGTCAGTTGCCCCTCCCCCCTCCTTTATTCCAGCAGGTGGTGATTAGTGGTTAGGCCTAATTACAACGCTGCAGCCTGACAACACAACGCCTGAAAAGAGAGGTGTGTGTGTGTTTGTGCCTTTACGATATTGTGAGGACTCAACACCTTTTATCAACCAGACTGTTAAACATAAAGCTGGAAAACCTGGACCTCACTAATGCAGCATTTCAGCCGTAAAACTCGTCCTGGATAATTAAAGGAAAGGATGAAGAATGAGAATCAGGAATGAGCCGTTCGTATAAACTCTGTTCAGATACAAACAGAACATATTTATTTTGCTGCATTGGATCATTTCATTTTCATTTTAAACTCGCAAAGTTATCATTTCACTTTTAACCAAATGAACTGACGTGCAACTCTTCAGATGTCGTGTTGTAAATGATCCTGCTGAGAATTTAGCAGCCGTCCGCGCCTTCAGACGTGAAGCTGCCATCCTCCTGTCAGACTGCAGAGGGCAGCTTCAGGAATCACCGAGTCCTCATTTATTTTGTGATCTCACACCTCAAAGCTCGTCTCGTCGTATTTATTCGACGAGCTTGAAGGTATTCCGAACAAAACAAGCTTTCTGTTTTAGGTTTATTATTCTGCCGTCACGATGAAACACAAGATAGCTACTTCATGAACCTGCCTCACATTCAAATGTAATGTATTGACCATTATATATAGTGTGGAACATTTCTTCATATTGTTATTGCAAATGTTTATATTCTAGTGCTTTTTCTTTGACACATTTTTAGATTCTGATTCTCATAATCACACACAAATAAACTGCACATGAGTTTGAAAATCTCTCTGTGGGCTTTTAAAGTTATAGGTAATTTGTCAGAGTATTGCACACATTATTAGACTTGCAGGTTGGTGAATCTGGTAGAAACCTGTTCATGGAATCCCTGCAGCAGGGACCGCAGCCATCCAGCCTGCAGCTTTGTGGTGCCAACATCTGGAATCAGCTGGACAAACTGGGCTTTAATCGTCTTGTTGTTCCATTGTTTGTTTTTAATATCCAGGACTCCCTGGACGGCGGTACTGAGAGGATTATCCTGCTGAAATAAAATATACTGAATTTAAAATGTAGTTTTTATGTAGATGAGGACTTTGTCTCTCTGGCTGCTTCTATTGTTAGTCACTATAAATAATGACGGCGTCACTCTGCTCTCCAGGTGCCACAACCACCTGATGCTGCTGCAGCCTGGTCTGGTCACCTGGGACTGATCACACACACACACACACACACACACACACACACACACACACACGGACGGCCAACATGGCGTCAGACCCGCCCATCTTGACTGAGCAGCAGGAGCTGCAGAGGAGAGCCAATCAGGTCACAGATGAGGTAAGAAATGATGGCTTTCCTCCAAGTAGTTTGTCAGATTTAAATATTAAAAAACATCTCTGAGCGCCAGATGGTTTCTATTTAGACCGAATGGTTAAAGTAGCGTCAGATAAGTCGCATCGCAAAGCCACTCACTGTGAACTTCCTTCTTATTGGTTCATGGATTGCAGATCGATTCTTGTCTCGCATGTAATTTGTAATATTAGAAATATTCTATGTAGATTGGCCTGGATCAGGTAGAAGAGTTATTTATTGGCATCAACTCTGACAACAAGTCAGGTAAAGCAACATTTGGGTGGTTTTAGGGAACCAGAAGTGTAAAACACAACACGTCTTCTTTGTGGCGTCCGTGTTGTTTCCACATTACGACTTGAAGTCGGAGGGACGACTTCCCAACTCGTGCAAACGGGGCCGTCCGAGGAGCACGTGAACGCAGCATGAAGGTGCATTATCATTTAACCAATCAGAGCTGATCACTTTGAATTTAAAGTACAGATCCGCCCATTGCCTCGCCATCTAAGCCTGGTTTCCTGGCGTCCTGACATAAATAAATAAAGAGCTCGCTCTAACTGAGTTTGTCAGGATCAGCACGTCAGCAGGCTCATTGTGGAGATCTGTCTTTTCTCAATAACGATAAACGCCAAAGCAAACCGACGTATGTGGCTTCTTCAGACGGTCTGACCGACACGTTTCCGGCTAGATCTGTTATCCAAAATGTTCGTATTACAGCTAAAGGCTTTAGGTTAGAGGTGTGTTCTCCTGCAGCCCTTTAGGATAACGTCCACTCCCACAAAGTCTGCAAGGGCTGCAGCTAAAGATCATCTTTAACCGTCAATTAGGTTTTTGAGTAACTGAATAATCCCGTAGTATGCAAAATGTCACAAATGAATAAAAAGTGCATGTTAAACGTTCAGCTTCCCTCTTCAAATTTCTTGTTTTATTCAACCAGCCGTTGCAAGGAGGAGCTGTAACCAGAGAATACTTTTACTTGGTATTTGACTTTAAAGATTTATTGATTATCAAAATGGTTTTCCATCCGTCCTTTTGTCCAACGACTAAATCGATTATTCAGTTAATTGTTTCGGCTCTTCAGCGGACAGCAGATCGGATTATTCAGCGTAACGTAGCCACAGTTAGCATCAGAGATCAACATATTTTGACCGTAACAATGCTCAGCAGCGACATCGTGCTGTGTCTGTTAGGCTCAGCATGTCCTGGTTACGTGGAGCACGAAGTCCTGAAAGTTGGGAAAGTGCTTAATTTTAACTGTCAAGTTTTCAAGGTTAGAAAAATAGCTCGAATTGGAACATGCTTTTTTTGCAACACAACCACTCATGTGAACCAAGGTATTCTCATATTTAGATGTGACGATAAATCCTTGGAGAGTCTGGAAATGTTCAGTTTAGGTGCCTTGAAAGTGCTTGAAGTTTCCTCTTAAAAAGCTGCACGACCCTGAAGATCAAAGTCTTCCCTCGACGTTACTCTTCATCATCTTGGCCTGTCACCTCTTTTAAAAAGGGAAGCCAGCGTTTAATCAGGTTATAGAAGCCAGTTTGGAGAAACTTTGGCTAAAAAATTAAGTTTAGCTTAATACCAAACGTGTAAAGAATCCACACATAAGAGTTTCATAACGGCACCAAAGCAGATTTATTCCTCCTTCGTTTAGTATTTTTACGTGTTTCTATGTTACGACGCTTGTGTTCTTTGCTATGCGAAGCACTTTGTATTGATAAATGCTATATAGATCCAGGTATTATCATTGCAGGTGTCAGGTTTCAGGGTGACAAACCGTGTGTAACTCACATCATCCCGTCATTAGCGTTTGGTCAGCGACACTGGAACTGTGTGAGGCAGAGAAACCTCAGGCAGATTAAAGATTCCAAACAATACAGAAGGTGACCAGAAGAGGGACAGGAAGCACGCAACGCACACACTGCCCCTTTAAGCACACCTGGCTCACCTGGTTGCCATAGAGACAATTGGTCTCCCAGTGCAACAATCTCCAGAGAGACGTCTCACACGCACACTCCCGGGGTTTAAAGGCTACTGCAGGGCAAAGCCATTGTCACCTCATCATCTGCTCGGCGGGGAAGTTCCCAGGGACACGATATTTACACAACACACACACACACACACACACGCACACACACACACACACACACAGCGAGGGAACGATCTCTCCGCCCCTCGCTGTGTGTGACTGACAGCACAGCGTAAACATCATGTCTGCTGCGTGTTGACTTTGCAAAGGTTCGGGCCAAAACAGCAGTTAAAGGGCCGATCGCCATATTTTAGACTGTTCCATCGCATCAAGCAACAAATGTCAAACGTTTGCTGCTTCCAGCTTGTTACATGTGAGGACTTGCTGATTTTTCTTTGTGATTTCTGACAGTAAGTGAAGAGCCTTTGGATTTTGAATTACCTGAACACTTTAAACCCAACCGCACATCCATCCAGTCTCCATTTATCATTGTAAACTTTATATTCCATACATGCTGCATTGCATCATTGTCTGTAGACAAACTGACCTGCTGTGCTCTGACAAACTGTGCAATTAGTTTGTTATAAATGTACAATTTTGTCGTCCACGTCGCCTCAGTTTTGCCTGTAATTAGTGACAGTTATTGTCATTTCTAAGAACTTGATTTTTAGGTGCATTCGTGTAACTTGCTCGGTGTTATTTTTGTCTTTCAGTCCCTGGAGAGCACAAGGAGGATGATGCAGCTGGTCGAGGAGGTAACATAATAATACATGCAGTACACAGTATATATATTTATACAGCCAGAGAACCACGGCGCTCTACAGCGGCTGAAACCTATAAAGAGAGAGAACAGGCCTCATTATCACGTTAGCATCGTCGTCTCCTCATCAGCCTGTGCTTCCACTGTTGTTTCCACGAGAGGAAATGCCCAAAGATGTCTCACCAAATCACTTTAAACAAGACAGATGATGGGACGTGATTAACTCCCGACGTTTAATGTCCCCGACAACCTCCGTAGCCTCGTTAGCAACCGCCTTTTTTAGAGACACGTAAAAGCTTTAAAAATCACGAGTGGAGGTTTTACTGACGGGTTTTATGTCGCAGAACAAGACGCTCGTGTTAACCACAGACCTTATTTCAGACGTCGAACCAAAAACCTGTTCGAGAACACGCTGACTTCCAGCCGAGGGAATGGGAAGAGCTAGCATGCTAACATGCTAACTCTCCAGTGTTTTAGGACTCGTTCCCGCGGAGCTCTATTGCACCACCTTTAACACGTTTTTAACGTCTGTAATGAAATTCCTCTAAGAGTCTTCCTTTTAAACAGTTATAGGCCAAATGTCTGTCTGTATTAACTAAGATTTTGGAATCGCTCACACGTGAGCAACAAGTGGATAAATGTATCAATAAGTTTATAAATGTATCAATCAGCTTTTAGGATAAAAACAGTACAACTACAACAGCCTTAAAAGCAGCCAATGACCATCTCCTGCAGCTTGGAATTTGTTGCGGAATGATTTGGTTCTTTGGTCACTTTGTGTTTTCACCAATACAGCGAAGGAGCTGGAGGAAGGTGAGCTACTCCGACTGTCTGTAACGGTTATGTGGTTTATGTAAGGTTCTGCAGCCTGTCTGGACCAGGGCGCTCTTTGTTTTCCTGGTTAAATACATTTTAAATAAAATACTGAGTATTCTGTATTGATGTGGCTTTCATGTGCTCCTCCCTGCAGAGTAAGGATGCTGGGATCAGAGCTTTGGTTATGCTGGATGAACAAGGAGGTAATCAGTTCTGTTTGATCTCTCTTTTAGTTTCTCCCTTTAGCCTTGTGCAACAGAAAGGTCTGGAGTTTTGCAGCAATGTTAGTATCTCAGGGATATCTGCCTACGACCTTACTGAGACGTAAATTAAGGGATTCCAGTGAGCTCAGCTGGAAGCAGGACAAACTGCTGGTCTGTCCGACAACTTCAGAGATGTCCTCTTTACAGATTTGGTGCATTTGAGTAGTGATTTAGGAAGAATTAAACTGAACCGCCGAAAGCAATACTACTACACACAAATTAATCTGCAGATTCATTACGGACAAGTTAGCCTCTGAAGAGCTTTCAGTTAGTTCACTGGTAGCTGCTGTATGAGGCCGACGTGGCCCGTGACCAATCAGATCTGTTGCATATTGTCGTTAGAAACGCCATAAAACCCACCGCCGTGACACTCCTGTTCCTAACAGAGCAGTTGGAGCGTATTGAGGAAGGCATGGACTCCATCAACAGGGACATGAGGGAGGCAGAGAAGAATCTGACAGACATGGCCCAGTGCTGTGGTCTGTGCGTCTGGCCAATCAGGAAGTAGGTCTGGCTTCCGGGATCCGCACCTTCACCCAACTGGTGGCCTAAGAAACTCATACTGGTGCCCAGCTCCATTAACTTTGCTTCAAATCAGAATACAAACGTCATTATTTATGGAATTCGCTCATCCAATTCTCCACGCCAGCATATCCATGTGGAGAAGGGCTGGGATTTCTGCAGTCTACACCAACAGCTGACAAAATGGTTGTTATTATTTTAATGGAACCATGTTAAATAAAAAAAAAAAAGCTGTTGGTCGACAAAATTTCAACATTTAACTTGCCATCAAAGCAGCTGAACTAAGTTCATGCTGTTTCAGTGCCTTCTGTTCCGTCCACCAGGGGCTTCAGAGTTACTCATCAAACCACCAAAATGTTTGCATGATTTGTTTTCCCTTTTAGACGTTTCTATATTCCACAGTGAGCTCGAGGAGCTACGTGGGCATAGTTACACAAGTAAGACAAAAAAACAGAAACAACTGTGGACAAATTTAAATACTATAAAGAAATGATGAATGCATAAGAATATGCAGATTAATGCACCGACACTTAACAAACGTAGGCACATCATTCATTACGGTGTTGAATGCAGCACATGGTCATGCAACTATCTGGATGTCATTCTTTATATTCCATTCCATTGTTACCCCCCATCCCTCGGTCCAGTTGGAGCTGGGCACTGGGCCCTGTTTGCTCCAGTCTGGCAGATGAGTAGTTGGTGCAGAGCGACGTTATTTATCATTTGGGAGTGGATCGTTTTGGGGTTTTAGTTCTGGGGCGTCTCGTCTTCAGCTGCTGGTGGCCGTTTATTCGTTTTTTTCCATCATCAGTTGTGGGGCTTTTGGGAAACAGTTTGTGATTTTTTTTTTTTGTTTTTTGGATTTTGTTTTGCCTTCCTCCTCCTCCTCCTCCTCCTCCTCCTCCTCCTCCACCCTCCTATTGTCTTACCCTGCTGGTTCTTCCTCCCTTCATCTCCACTGCCACATCATCTTCCTCCCTTTATACCTTCACTGCCCTCTCCCACCTCCCTTCTCTTTCCCCATGTCCACCTTTGTTCTTAACCTCTTCCTCTTCTTCCTCTGCCTATTCCTCCATCCTCCTCCATGCCTCCCCCCCACTCCTCCTTCTCCTCTCATAGAGCAGTTGGAGCGTATAGAGGAGGGCTTGGAGCAGATCAACTCTGATATGAAGGAGGCTGAGAAAAACCTGACCGACCTGGGCAAGTGCTGTGGCCTCTGCTCCTGTGATAAGTAGGTGGAGGTGTGGAGGAGTGTGTGTGTGTGTGTGTGTGTGTGTGTGTGTTCCTTCCACTGCTACACATTATTCCGAGGTAAGTATGTGATGATCACCAGGATCATGATATTTCCAGGTTGTTTGACTTCCTTTAATGCAGTTCATCATATGGTGCTAATGTACGTTGAGAAACTCTTTTTGTGATTTTGCCACAAACACTGCTTTTTATTATTTGTTCATTAGTTGCTTCAGCGCTGTTTTGTTGCCTGCTTGCTTTGCTGCTCGTATGGATTTTCAGCTCATCGTCTCGCCTGTATAAATGGACCACTGCCGTACCCATATTGGAAAGGTACTAACAGACACTTTTGCTGGGAACTGATTTGAGAAACAACTACAAAGCCTGTAGCCCGACATCGCCAGATCAATTCACAAAGGCGTTAAATGGGCGCAGACCAGAATGCAGGTTGACTGGACATCTGTCTGAACTATGGATATATAAAGAGAACTGGGAGGGGCCCCGTTCATTCCTATGAAAGCTGCTCAGCGGCGCATGCAGCCAACAAAGTTCCATTTCCTGGAATAAAATGACCCGGATCTTCCTCACAGCTTCCTGGTTGTGTGGCCCATAGAGCAGCACTAGCGCTTCCTTTAGCCCCGCCTCCCGGCCGCTCGCTCACATGGACGGCAGCGACTCTGTAACTCCGGATTCAGCTGTTTATGCATTTTACAACTTTTAGGAAATCATGATTTAAATCAGGGATATTTAAGTGTTCGTACTGGGAAGTTGATGTACCTACAAGAAAAAGTATCCGCTGATTTATTGATTTTATGGGAATAAATCTTTTTGGGCCAGTGTGCGTCACATGACCGACCAGGACGTTGTAATTACATGGTTTGGCCACTATGTCAAATTGGCTTCACACACTTTTTGGGGGCTTCTTCTGAACAGGAGGACGCCCCTCTGCCAGAGCAAACAAACATGAGCTCACAGATTCTTCTGGTTCTCAGGCTACAAAACCTGAAATCTAATAAATAAAATGAATAGTGTACTGCAGCTGAAGGACCAGTATGGGTACAGGTTCACTCCACAATAAAATGACACTCATATGGTCTCTCTCTCTCTCTCTCTGTCAGATTGAAGGCCTTTGAAGATAGCGGGGCGTACAAGGCAGTGTGGGGCGAAGCCTCCGGTCAAGGTGTTGTGTCCAATCAGCCGCCGTCGTCTCGAGTGGTTGATGAGAGGGAGCAGATGAACATGAGCGGAGGATACATACGGAGGTAAAGTTTAATGAAATGAGTTATTTTAGGCTGGATGACTGTTGTGCATGGAGTCATAGGAGTGCCAAAAAAAAGACTAAATCTGGGAAAGAATAAGACAATAGATGTGGATATATGAAGACAAATAATTGTTTTTCCTTTTGCTTTTGCTATTCCTTAAGCTGTCAACCAACTGGTTTTGGGCAGGCCTTCCTGCCCAGGCTGAGTAATCAATTCATGCACACATGGATCCTGCTGTGGTGGGAGCTTTTCAGGACAGCCAGTTGATTGACAGCTTGGCCCTTCAAAGAATAGCAAAAGCAATAAGGGAAAGGCAAAAGGAAAAACGATTTTGTCCTTATGTATCAACATTTATTTATATTTCCACATTTATTGTCTTATTCTCTCCCAGAGTTGTTCTCTTTTATGGCACTCCTGTGACTCCATACACAGTAGTTGTGTTAGGAGAGGCAGCCGTGTAATGTAATGCAATACTAGCAGTGCAGGCAGCTGGCCAAACACAGCATCACACACCTTATTCTGCTTTATCTCAGGGTGACTAACGATGCCCGTGAGGACGAGATGGAGGAGAACCTGACTCACGTCGGCAGCATCATCGGGAACCTGAAGAGCATGGCCCTGGACATGGGCAACGAGATCGAGGCGCAGAACGTCCAGATCAACCGCATACAGGGCGAGGTACTGCGGTCGCATGGCGCATGTCACACGACGCTTAGCACTGTGGGCGTGTCATCGTGAGGCTTCGCGAGCGCTCAGCAAACGTCATCAAATATCAACGAACAGAACATATTAACTGGCCCACTGACTGCGGGAACATTTGTCATGAAACAACTATATAACCAATCAGAAAAGAAACACCACTAATCAACGTTGAATGAGAATGAATGAGAAATTGGAACGAAATCAGGCTTAATCCATCCATTAAAGATAAACACTTACAGCGTGCAGGGTTTCAGGGGGCTGCAGCGTAAACTAGCACACCTGGACAGGTTGCGACAATATCACAGGACTAATGCATTTTACAATATAGGCCATTCTTTTCACACGGAGGTTAAAGCGTCTCCCCGACGGAAGAATAAGGTTCACTGCAACATGCAGTTGAACAACATAATACACCAGTTAACAGAAGCCACGACGGAGGCAAGCCACACATCTGGCTGCACTTGGCCGTGCACACACAGCTGTATGTAGAGGCCTCAGCTTACAGAAAGGGGCACGAAGAGAGAGACAAACGGCACAAAATGAACAAATGATCAAACTAATGATTCGCGCTATTCTTCTTTCACAATGGACGTTCGCCAGCTGAGAAGTAGTGCAGCCTCCTTTACACGGCTACCGGCGGCGCTGCGGAGATTACTGCAGATTTTGTAAAGTACGACACCAAAATGTCGTTAAATAAACACCGGCGGCCCTCAGATCATGACGCAGCGCAACTCTGTCAGTACTAATGACTGAGAGTCGCCGGGCTGCTGCCGGATGCCTTGCTCAAAGGCATTTGCTGGTGACCGCAGGAACCCGCACGGATTTTCTCAGCTGATCACAGGACTCCAGCTGGAACTCTGTGATCTCGGCATCAGGATTTGTCCGTTTTGACAGCGAACAGCCCGTCTGAACTGTTTGAAACGGAACGATCAGAGCTTTACCTGGTCTCCGGTCGGACGTCTCACAGCAAACGCAAAGGTCCATCGTGTCAGCGAATTGAAGCAGGTCCTCTAGGTGTGGCTCGCTCCAATGTGGAGGGTAAACCGTGTCTCTCACATTGCACTGAAAAGGAAGGACAGATATTGCTTCAGTGCACAAGCTGCTTTGAGAAGACGGCACGTGATTAGTCATTGCAATCAAGCAAATTTGAATTGTGAAAGCTGGACAGAGAGCTCCGGTGGTTCTAGGTACCTTTTAACATTTCCTGTCTCTTTGTTTCCATCTTACTCCCTGTGCAGGCCGTCCTCAACGTGTCCCGCATCGACGCTGCCAACCAGAAAGCCAACAACCTCATGAAGCGATAGACGGAGCGCTCTTCCCTCTCACTCTTTTTCCACTGCTTCCTCCTACTTGGTTATCCCTGTGCTTTTGCATGCTGCGTGCCAAAGTGTTAGCGCTCTTATTCTCTGCTTTACGCATAGGTCCCTTTTTTAAGTAGTGTTTTCATGCATGACTTTCAGCAGCGAGGTTGCAGTGACCTATGACGTGTTCATTATCTCTTATCTTGTGTTGTAGTGTCCCTATTTATTCCCATTAGTTTGGTTGTGACGCTGATATTAAACAGCCCCTCCCTGAAACGCCTCACAGGATTATTATGACTCTGTTTCTGTGGGGATTTCACAGCAAGGCCTTTTGTCACTTTGCACTTCACGTGCAGCGGGATCGCAGGAAGCTCGACTGATCCCTGTGGGGAATCTGGGTCGCTGCAGCGGCGGCACCATCACCAGCAGCAGAGAGCAGAGTCAGACGACACCAAGCGCATGAGTCAAGGAATCATTTCACAAAAGGTGAACATTGTGCAGGGTGACACAGCGAAGGGCGGCTCCGTCTGCCCCGCGCGCATCTTAAGCCAATAAGTGGCCTTTTTCTTCTACCGGACTGAAAACCAAGAATAACTGTGGGTTCAGAAAATATGTTCAAATTTGTAGAAACTACCAGCAGCCTGTTTCTTTCCCAACGTAAACATCATTGTGTAACCCCCCCCCACCACCTCTAGTCTGAAATGTTCCATAGAGGGTGGAACACGTGTATGATGGCGCCCTCTGCAGGCGCAGCCGGGTATTGCCCAGAGGAAGGAAACACGTATTTGTCCCCCAGAGGTGGATCTCTGGCGACACCAAGCGGGCAAACATGGAACCTGCTCTTCTAACCTCTCCATCTTCTTTCTTTCTCCACGTTGATATAAAATGGTGGTGGAACGACGATGAATTGGGTCTTGTTTTTCCAATCTTACTCCATCATCCGAACGGCAGCCTGACCTCATCCAGGTTTCTTTGCCGACACTGTAAAAACCTCATACGAATCATAAACATTTGTTGAAAGTTAAATGCAGTTGTTTTGTGCTTCCATGTGTGTTTGTCACAGTAGCCATTTACCAGAATTGAAATTTAATCCATTTTAGAACAGTTTCATTAGCTGCTATGGAGGTTCACAGACAGCCCGCCTTGACCTTTATCGTGGTGCGGAGCAACGCCGGCATTCACACCACAGTTTGGGTTTAAATGCTGGTTACCGGCGACGCGTTAGCACCACGACCCTGGTGACCTTCGCTCCCCCCGAACAGGCCTCGGAGCCCGTCCCTACTGGGACAACGTGGTGCGCAGCCGGAGAGCATGTACATATTGTACATATCGCATATCTTGGTGTAGAGGCGTGATGGAATGCTAAAATATGAGCGCTGTGAATAAAAAAGGAGGAATGTGCACAGGAATATGGCGCACGTGGCTTTGGGCTAATGCACAGCTGGGGGCGGGGGCGGGGTCAGCGCGGTGGGGTCACTTCAGTCATCCCGTCGGGCCAAAAACGGGTGTTAGTTGTGCAGAAGTCGTGAGTTTTGCGTCCCGGCGGTGCAGTGGTGCGTGCGGCAGCTGGGGGCGCGCGGCGGCCGGAAAATGTTGCGCGTTCAAGGGAGTCAAAAAAAATAAATAAATAAAAAAGGGGGAGAAGTGTCTCGCGCTGCGGAGTCTGCGCAGTTCCGCTGTCCTCGTCACTCCGAACTTTCGGGAGAACCGCGCGGAGGAAGGAGGGGAGGGAGCGAGCAGCGCCATTTTCCCTGGTAATCATTTTTTTCTACACGTTCCGCCGCGTTTTCTTTTTCTGACATTTGTTTGTTTTTTTTTGTTTTTTTACGCCGCACGCGCGCGTCGCTATTGATCCGCGATGAGACGTAAAGCAGCGCGTCGCGTTACAGCGGCGTGACGCGGCGGAGCGAGCAGACATCCCGGCCGCCCTGCCGCCCCCTCCTCCCGGCCGCGAATAGCCGCGGAGCCGCTGCTCCGGGGGGCCTGGAGCAGCGGACACACCACGCTGCGGTGAAATGCCGCCTTTTTTACATCCACCACACCGAAACTCGCGGTGAATTCGGTGGCGGTGGGGGGTTTATTTTTTTATTTTTTTTGGTGCCGCGTTCACCGTTTCAGCGCCGCGGAGCTGGAGGAGCCGAAGGAGGAGCGGAGAGAGATGATGGCGGCGGAGCGGCAGCAGGCGCAACAAAGACACCAGGAGCTCGCAGCCCATTGGCTCAGGGGCAACACGTGGCCACAGAAAATCGCCATGTTAATTTATTTATTTGAAGAAAAAAAAAAAACACAATCTTTTTACATTAACAAGTTTTCTCTCAAACTAAGTTTGTATTGCAGTACCTTCTTTTTGACAGTACACGCAGTAACACTGCCCTGGTGTCTTGTGGGTAAACACTTTAAATGGATTGGAGACAAAGCAAACGCACTAGTTTAACGTCGTTTCAGCAGTTTGGAGTTTTTTACTGGGTGTGTTACCGTAATACATGGACACAAGGGCTTTTGTTGGGGGGGGAGCTGGTCTCCTCATCACAGCACAACAGCCCCAACACTCATCCTGGGATGGAAGTCTTTACCAAGGCATTTTTAATTTCCAAATCCAACCAGAAGGCGGCAGTGTAGGGAATAAAGCTAAAGACAAACGAGGCGTCCTTGGTCCTACGCCCGTGAACGCAACTCCAGTCCAACCCCCAAGCTTATTGCTCAAATATGTGTTCTTACTTCTATATTACCTTATAATATCCCTGTTTGTGTTGTACTTCGTGGGTTTTGAACTGCAGCCACGGTGTCCGTTCTCCCATTGTGGCGACTTAAAGCTTCTAAAGCTCCAGCTGTGGTGTTCAGGCGCTGTCTCTCGGCGTGGCACTGCTTCTACTGGAGTCTGAGCGGAAACACACCAGGCAGCATCTGTATCATCTGTATAACCCATTTCTACCACGGCGCGTAGGAGCCAACACGGGCCGACACAGACGTGTCTGAATTCATTCAAATTAAAGTCTGGAGATCATTTTTAACTACGTCACTTTGTTATGCCATTAAGTCACGAGCTGCAGGTATCGTTAAAACGTGGTTGAACACGCGCATCTGCTACCTGCTTTTACCGCTTTTAATGTTTGTTACTGAAACTTCTGCGTACGTGGATCCTGCTTGATGCCGTTAAAGCCACTGCTGGCCAGACAAATAGCCCAATCAGAATTAGATTCTTTTTAAATTAATTTACATGTATTCATTTGGCATAAATACGTCTCCTTCCTCCATGTCTCCTTAATTGTTCCCTCTCTGCCTCCTTTTCTGCAGGTCCCTTGCAGTCAGACAGGTGTCTTTAGTCCGGACTGGCAGGTGGATCAGGACCACGCAGTCCCGGAGGGCGGTGGAGTTGGACT
Organism: Gadopsis marmoratus; assembly: GCA_036023855.1. NCBI lineage: Eukaryota > Metazoa > Chordata > Actinopteri > Centrarchiformes > Percichthyidae > Gadopsis > Gadopsis marmoratus. The sequence continues at coordinate 8,204 of JAVQJF010022490.1, read as the reverse complement.
GCGCATCAAACGGAGTTGTAGCGGCCCGGCAGAAGGCGTAGACGAGGCGGGGGGTGGAGCCATGTCGACCTCGTGGCGTGAGGACGATGAAGAGGTCAGGGCGGGAGGAGTGAAGGGCGGGCTGAAATCCAAACCGAGGTTCTCCTTCACGGAGGTCAAACTGCTGCTGGAGGCGGTGAAGAGGAACCGATACATCATCCTCAGTGAGTAGGAAGGACTGTGTGTGTTTCATCTTTCTCCATTTCTTTGGTGTCATTCCGCTGTCTACGTCACATGTTTGGTTGAGATATTTGAGTTGTGCAGTGGGCTGTTGGCCCTGGAAGTGTTTTTCCCATTTCAGTCGTTTCTATAAACCACGTCGGCACAGAAGCCGCTGTGGCTTCAGCAAATCAGCTGCAAGTGGTAGCAGATGTTGGCAGGTGTTTTTGCGTGTGGATTGTGTGCGCTCTAAACTGCATGTTGACATTTTCACCAGCGGAGGGGTTGAGCACGAGCCAGATGAACTGTGTGGTTAAGAATTGTTGTTTCTCACGCCAACCAAGCCTCACGTGACGTATCACCGTCCCTGCAGGGAAGTTCAACCAAGGCGTGTCGGCTGAGACCAAGAAGCAGACGTGGGCTGAAATCACCAATCAGATCAACAGTCTGGGGGAGAATCACAGAGAGGTTTGACGTCGTCAGCATTTGTATTTAGTGATAATGGTTGTGAGAATTTACAGGCTACGGTTTTTGTGACTGTAATTTTGAGGTATACGCTCACAGCATTTAGTTCTAGTTACAAGACGGAAAACATGTAATGCGTCTCGAAATCATTAGCAATTGAAAATCTAAGCCTTGTGTATAGACGACACATGGTTCCCAAATGTCAACCCCTTAAAACAAAGATTTGTCCACTTGAACCTCTTGCACAACTTGGATTCCAAAGAGTCCCAGAGGATGAAGGATTAGCACTTCTAGTGGCAGTACTTCGTCAGTGCATCATCATCTCGTCTATAGAAAGCTGGTGAAAAATACCCACCACGTTTGTCAGAGCCAGAAGTCTTCAAACTGTTGGTTTTGTCTGACCAACAGCTCAGAAACCCAAAAGACACTCGGTGTGCTAAGATACGACAGAGTAATTGTTTCAGCACTAGTGTGAGGCATCAGTAGAGGCTGCAGTGGTAGCCGACGCCTGCGTGGAAAGGAAGTATATCATCACACTTTTTAAAGGAGGTGACATTTTCCCTCAGGTGCGTCAGATCATGAAGAAATGGGCCGACCTGAAATGTGATGGAAAGCGACGCGTCATAGCCCTCCGGGGCCCCAACGGCAGCAACCTGAGGAAGAAGAACCTGGGCCCTGTGGAGAGGATGGTCCATAAGATACTGATGATGAGTCCTAGAGGAGGTGAGGAGACGAGAGCGAGGCTGGTTTAACAGCACGAGAGCCTTAATACAAAGCAGAATGAAGACGGAAGACATATTTTTCCATAGTTGGAAAAGAAACCCGATAAAAATACGGAGGATCACAGTCCTACATATAACAGCTGTGGTGTCAAACTAAAATAAAATCCTCAATTAACTAGTTTTCATTTATTGGTTCTCAGATGGCGACAGCGATCTGGAGTTGGGCGAAGATGATGATTTTTCAAAGGTTTACAGTAAAGGCCCGCCCTCTAACCCCACCCCCTACTCCTACCTCAACTTGACGGACAGTTCCCACTCTTTACCTGGGGGGGCGTCCTTAGACCTGTCTCCTCTCTCGTCACCAGAGAAGGACCTTGGTGGTAAGTAGAGCTGGGAGTCTGGAGTCTGCGGCGGGTTACAGGGCAGGAAGTTCACTTATCTGTACGTAGTCCGTGTGCCAGAGTGGCTGCTCGAGCTCAAGTCAGATCTGGCGGTTTACTCGTCATGTGCAGACTAGAAGGAGCGTCCTAAAGGCCTCGCTGGTGGCAGTGGTAATAAACACGATTAATATTAATAAAGTTTGAGGTGGTTCTGCTGCTCGCTGAGCCTCGCGTGGTGATGTGATGTTGCCGTGTCTTGCAGGCGACCCCTTCCATTCGTCTTCTGAATTTGACTTGGACCCGGCTGACGATGGAGGTAAGAACGTAGTGTCATACAGCGTCGGTGCTGTAAACAGGACAGGCATGTGACCAATAGATGGTTTGGGAAATTCTGTGTTTTAGCAGTTTTAGCATGGTGACATGTGCCGAACTTGGAGCGAAGAAAAGCTTGTAATGGGAGTTTGGCGTTGACTGTTTGTCTCTCTGATGTACCAGAACGCACCATGGATTTTGACGAAAACGATGACTCCATGTTCTCCTCCTGCCCGCCCCCTCTTCACCCACCCTCCTCCACCTCCCTGGACCCCCTGCCCGACGACGCCCTGCTGAGGATGAAGCCAGTCCACACCTACTCCCGAAACAACAGCCAGAACCACAACCACATCCAGAACCACACTTCCTCCGGACCTCTACCTGGACCATCTTCTTCTGTGGCCTCCACCTCCTCTGTCTTCCCTGCTGCGTCAGATTCAGCCACCGCCTCCTCCTCTGCTGCGCCTCCCCCATCACAGTCCCCCACGAGCTCCAACGTGACTGCCTCCGCCCTCCCTGCTCCTCCTCCTGCCCCCTCCTCTACATCTGTTGCAGCCAGTGTCTCTACCTCTCACCCTGCATCCTCCTCTTCCTCCATCCCACCACCTCCTGCGCCTCCGGCTTCCTCCATTGCTGTATCATCCTCCTCTGTCCCTCCTATCGTGACCACCTCTTCTGCCCCCTCTTCCAACTCTCATCAACCTTCTCCCTCCTCATCCTCAGTCCCCCCACCCAACAATCCCTCCACCTCAGGTTCAAACCTGTTTGACCCTCTCCCAGCTGGAGCGTCCTCCCGCAGGGGCCCGGACCACGTGGCCCAGATGGCCTCTCAGAGCCTCCAGCAGCAGCGGGCCAGCAGGATGCTCCTGACCTCGGTGTCTCAGTCTCTGGAGATGTTGGCTCAGTCTGTGCAGCTGCTAGTGGAGAGCCAGCAGGAGTTTGTGCAGGAGTCTCTGCTGCTGCAGCGGGAGACGGTGGACATCCTGAGGGACTTCTCCAACACAGCGCTCACTATGCTCCGAGACAAAGCCAACAGTGGACAAACGGCGACACACCATCATCCCACCTCACACTTTTGAAAATGGAACAAACTAGGAGGTTAACATGGGCAGGATGGGAAGCAGGGCAGCGCTGGAGATTACAGGCCCCCACCTTCTGACTCAAACGGCTCGTCTTCGTAGGAGGCATCGCGACCGAGACGGCTGACATGTTTGACTTTGACGTCAGAAACGTCGCCTTCCTCTCCTGTAAATGGGACCAAATGTTTGCCCAAAGGCACACTGGTGGCGCACAAACACTCACACACACGCAGGATCAGGCCGTGCCTGTTTCTTAACTGGCATTTTAAAGGTGGTGTTTTGGGGCTCACCTTACAACGACTGCCTGGACTGTGGAGATACGTCGGACGATGAAGGTCCATTTTCTGCTCGAGTTCACTGGGACACTCGGTTCGACTGGTCAAACAAACTAACATGTCGGCAGAATATATAAAAGTACTATCACAACAGCGGCACGTCTGCTTTTACACAGGTTACAATAACGGTAGATTTTTTAAGTGACATGTTTTGTTGAGGTCACTGCTCGTGACGGAAAAGGTTCGCTTCTGTGATCTGCAAGCTGTTCGTCCGAGTCATCTTTTAAAGCTAAGGACAGATAATACTGTGTGGTTCATCTGCTTCCAAAATGCCTTCATCTTTGGTCTCAGGCTGCCTCCGTTACATGGATTACATAAGACCAGAGGACTTGGCTTTTAGTTAATTACATAAATTTATTTTTAATTGTACTTTTGTGTCCCAAACCGTTAAATTGAAGGGTCCTGAACGGGCTCAGCTCGCTGTAAGGTAGTCTGGCTCAGCTGACGTTGGCTACGATCACAATGAATGGGTGTTATCGTTTAGACAGGCACATCCTGTGGCACTGTGGAGATAATAAATAAGAATTTTAATATTTTTGATTCATGATCCTGATCAGGAAAGAGTTGTGTTCACTGTCGGACCTGCTGTTACACAAAGTGATGTCAAACTGCTGATACGTGGCCACTTTTGGTACAAAGTTCCCTCAAGTTCTGCTGGCGGGGCGTCAAAGTATTTGCTTCCTGTATAATGCAGATAAACCCCGAATCAACTTAGTGAACTGCCGAACGTCTGCACAGGAATATGATTTGCTGTTGCTGGTCAGTGAAATGTGTTCAGACTTCACAGTGTTCTGTTTGAGCTAAAATGATCCCACAGTGCAAAGTGAATAAAAAGTAGTGAACGGGTGCAAACGGCCATCTTGCATTGGGGCCCAGCTTTAATGTGTGTGACAGTATTTAGGTTTCGTCAGACGCGTTGCTAAACAGTCTTCCTCATAAAATCCCAAATATACTGATGTAAGAAAAAAAAACCCAATTACATAAAATTACATTAGCAGCTTAAAATTTGAGCCCCTGGAAACGGTTGATGTTGATGTTTCGGATGTTCTGCTGCCCACGTTGCACATGGAGATGATGAGCTTCTCAGCCCAGCACTGAGTTCTAAATCTGCTAATCTGAATCAGTTTCCTCACTTGCAGCTGTCTGTCTGTCCGACCACATGACGTGTAACTGTCTCCTGTAACACCAGGCTGTGTGGCGTTTCCTACAACCAAAACCTGAGAATAAAGATTTTATTATCAAAAGATGACGCATCTGTTGGGAGTATTTTCTGAATGTTGGACAGACATGTAGAAGTGCAACAACGGCAGTTAAAGAAAGCAGATATATCATAAAGCTCCACTCACTGTTGTCCAAAAACTATTAAACACATCAACCAGATGTGTTTGTTCAGTGTCTCTGGGAAGATCCAGAAACAACACAGGTGTGATGATAAAGACTTGGACAGTCTGGAGGTTTTTGGTTTAGATACATTCCAACCGAACTCACTAAAGCACCAAATGTGTCCCCAACAAATGCGCTATTTCCTCCTTCTTACTCCTCAGGTTTATTCGCCCTCCAGCATCGCTGTAACCTCAGAGAGCTGAAACCATCAACTTTACATACAGACAGGAGCCCCGGCACTTTCTGTATGGAAGCGTTTTTTATTTCATCACTCTGCTGAATAAAGAAGATGAACAAGATTCTTATTGAAAGCTGCTGAGATGTTGAACTCAACAGCACCATCTGCTGGCTGCAGGGACATGTTAGATGATGTGGAGAAAATAAAATAATGTGTTACTTGCTGAACATATGGATTGAAAGTGGATAAGTATTTGAGAAGTTTAAATACTTGATTTGATGATTTTCTGTCCACTGGTCATTATGGTCACATGTATTTCACATCCACTGCAGCTGAAGTACAGCTGCCCTGCACCATCAATGAAACAATCCGGTGTTGCTTTCCAGTCTACAGGCGGTGAGCTTTGATGTACAGAAGGTGGAGATTTTGGGTGGAGTTGACTTGATTCGTGAGACTGTTGATGAGAGAAGATGATGACAAAGTGATTTATGAAACTGATAAATGTTTCAACATCTCTTGCCACAAACGTTTTCCTCTGTGTTTTAAAAAGATAAAGAATTGACTCATGTAATGTGGCGCCTATAGACCTGTAAAGCCTTAATGAGCAGATTTAAAAATGCATTCTAATAGAAACTGGAGACCAGTGCAAGAAGGTAAATCTAGGCTGATGTGATACTGTGAAAACCGCTCAAAGCAGGCATTTTAAATGGGCTTAAGTTGTAATTTGAATATTTTCCCCTTCAGGCTCCCTAAATGGCAGAAACACCTTCACACTTTAACTGGAACACAGTCCAGTTCCAGCCAGTAAATGGTAACACAGCACCTGAATGTACCTAATGAACATTTAAGATGTTCCTGATGTCAACAGTGTGAGGTTACAGGATGTGATTATCACTGGCAGCTTCCTGTCAGCAAATCCTGCCCAAAAAGAGAGAAACCACACCTGATGATGAGATTAAAACATGGAGAGGAAACTGCACATCTGACCAGCAGAGCTGATAAAGACACATAAGATGAAGAGACGGTGTGTGAGGACGACACAGTGACGGACTGGACGCAGCAGCTGGACATGGACCACGTACTGGTGGTGTTCGTGTTGCTCTGGAGCTCAGGTAGGACTTCACCCTCTTTAACCCCACGGACTGCTGACGGACAAGTGAACTTCATTTAAACCAGTATTTTCAATTATAGTCAAGCAACATCCGAGGCTTTGTTAGAATATAAGAATTTTGGGGACGCGAGTATAAAATGATAAAGAAGAAATGTAGTCTGTCAGCGTACTACGGCCTTAAACATAACTGCATGCAAAACCTTAAAACAAAGTCTGTTTTAAGCTGCATTTAGGAGCCCTATAGTGAAACACAGACAACTCTATTAATTAAGATACTACTGGATGACTTTTTGTTTGTTTGACTATATGTTTTGTGGGTAAAATCTGAAACGCTAAAGTAACCAGAAACAAGCAGTCAAATATATTTAGTAAAATTACAAATAGGTTTGAAATAAAAGGGACTGAAACAATCCCTCCAAGTAGAAGTGGACTAGAAGTATATAAATAAAAGCTAATAGCGTAAAATAGATATTTTCATGCAAAGTTCAGGTGCCTCAGAAGTGTAATTAGGCCTAAAAATTGGGTAAATGTTTTTGGTTACTTTCCACCACTGTGCTGTTCTCGGTATATGTACTGTATATAAGTTGACAGTCAGTTAAATAATATGCATGCAGAATCCACCGGATTAACTGAGATACAACAAAACAACAGTTCTCCGAACCATGCTCACTTACTTTCTGGTTACTGGTCACATGACCTAACGTCCTGTCACTGACATGTCTGATTCGTAAAGTAACAGCAGCAAGATAAAGAACTAAACTGCTAACATATTAACTTAGCTGTAACAGAACAACCACCATTAAAGAGCTTGCTGATGGCCATGAATGCAATAATTTCCCTTTTGTCTTCTGCTTTGCAAATTAAGATTTCAATGGTTATAACAATAATAATACAAGTTTCTCTTCCCCTCTGCTGAAAGTGAATATGTGTTGGGTCAGACTGAACCATGAGTTTGTGAGTCCTTGATGTGTCTCAGTGGCTCGTTTGTAGCATAACTCTGGATAAAACTGGGAAGGGCTGCTTCTACTGCAACGTTTCTGCAAATCATAATGAATAATTATTTATTTTATTTTTCTGTGATTCTACCCAGGTCTCCAGACAGAGGAACATGATATTCCCAAAGGTAAACAAAAACAAAATAGATATAAATGAACATTTAGGCAAGATATTCTTTAACTAATTACAGTTTCACCTGTGTTCAGAGATTGACGATATCCGTTTGGTGGGAGGATCCAGCCGCTGTTCTGGTGTGGTCCAGGTGGAGCGTCAGGGAGTTTGGGAAGACGTGAATGACCGTCACTGGGACCTGAAATTAGCAGATGTGGTTTGTAGACATCTGGACTGTGGTTCTGTGGTTCAGGCTTCCTCAAGAGAACATCGGTATTCATCTTTGTGGACCATCACACCTCCCTGTCTGAATTCTGAATCTAGACTGAAGAAATGTTTAACAAAAAGGGCCACACAGCCTCAAACCCATTTGGAGATCGTCTGCTCAGGTAACGCCATCAGTATCCAAATAACAAATACATGAATCTTCAGCAAACTCAGAGACGGATAGGATTCAATTGTAATGGCTGACTGGATTTGCTGTTACAATCCATGTTATTTTAGGAATCCTGCCAGTAGATTCTTCCGATTTGGTATTTTCTTTGTAATGTCTGGGCAGCATGCTATATTATTTACATCTTCCATGATTGTTAGTTACAATTTTAACATTTACAAGTTACAGTTTAACAAGTTACAATAAATGTAGGAAAGTAAAAGTCAATCGAGGACTGACTGACATTCCGACTGGCGAACACTGTAGGACCACTTCCTTCTGCTGTGATGTGCAAACTATAGGCTGTATATAAAGGAGGCCAAAACATCCCAGATACGAGTGCTGCCATCTTGTTCTGGTGATGTCGTTTAGAGCCAGTGTCTGCACAGTACTGATCCATCGAGGTCCTGCCCATACACCCAGCCGAACCAATCACAAGCACACCACAATCAAATCACAGCTGTCAATCATGATGTCACACCCTCTTTTTGTAGCAATCAA
>JAVQJF010022471.1:0-25977 GCA_036023855.1 Gadopsis marmoratus | reverse complement strand
AATTCCACCATGAGCAAGTGCTAGGCGACAGTGGCAAGGAAAAACTGCCTTTTAACAGGCAGAAACCTCAGGCAGAACCAGGCTCTTGGTGGGCGGTCATCTGCCTCGACCGGTTGGGTAGAGAGAGAAAAAAAGATGATATAGAGCGGGGGGGTAAGGTGAGAGCAGGATGAATTTATAGTCACCATATGTCAAGGTTTTCACTAATCCAGTGAAATTTTTCAACATGTACTGGATGGATTGGCAAAGCATTTTAGGCAGTCATGGCTCCCAGAGGATGAAGGCTATGACGTTGATAAGGTTGACCTTTGTGGTTTTGAATGAAATATCTTTACAACTATTAGATGGATTGCCATGACGTTTGGTTCATACATTCACGTCTCCCTCAGGGTGAATTGTAAAACTCTTTGGTGATCCCTTACCTTTTCATCAGCTGGTCAAAATATCTAAATATCACTTGTCCAACACTTTGGACTGCAAAACTAAAGACATTCCCATCAGCCTCAATTGCACTGTGTTCCGTGCAATTTAACAAATGTTAGCATGCTGACATGCTAAACTAAGATGGTAAACATTATACCTCCTAAGTATCAGCATGTTAGCATTGTCATTGTGTGCCTGTTAGCATGCTGATGTTAGCCTTTAGCTCAAAGCACCACTGTACAGCTGGCATGGCTGTGGACTTGTTTTAACTTTACCTGACTATAGAAAAAGTACAGGAAACTTCAATGGATGTACTGTATGTATGAATTCAATAATAAACTATGTGGCAATGAACACCTCGAGCAATAACTGACAATTTATAGAAAATAAATTGATGGAAGTGTCACTGTCTATCAGAAAGTGGTCTAAAGAGGGATGGTTTTGCATTTTCAAAAGTGTCATATAAATGCAGTCAATGTAGCATGCAACAATAATGGATTAGTTCAAAGTCACTAGCCTATATTGTGCAAGCTATAAAGCTGATAGCAATGATGAAAAATCTGCACATCTATAATTACATCACCTCAGCTCATACTGCTACTAACCAGAGGAGAAGAAGGAATTAGAGACAGTACAGATGGATGTAGCATAACACACATACACACACACCCATAACATAGACTTTATAAGATCAATGATTTAATACTGGAAATGATGTGTTTAGTATGTAAATTTTAATCCCGTTACATTAATCCTAAATTATGTAAATACTAATATCTGATTAGGATTCAGTGCAGTTTTGGTGAGTCTGTGTGTGTGTGTGTGTCTGTGTGTGTGTGTGTGTGTGGAGACATGTGATGTGGTTATAGATGTGCAGTTTTGTTCATCATTGCCCAAGTTAGGCAGTGATCAGACTGGACACATTTTTGGAAGGCCATTGTTTATAATTTGCTTCAATGATTTTGAAGCATTTTACATCTTTGGATTCTGGATGCCTTGCAATATCCAGCCAGTTAAAGGCTGCTTACATAATTTAAGGTAGATTACATGTTTTCTTCAGACCACTTCTTTAACCTAACATAATTCTTTATGAGTTAAATTCCTAGAATGCTGTGGATCACAATAATTAGGATTCTGAAGTTATAATTTAATTTTCATTGTAGATATTTACCTCATGATAATCACTAACTGGTAAGCCACAGATATTCTACTTTGTCATAAACTACTGACAGTGTTGTAACTGGTGATGAGTGAAAAGCCAGGCTGCCTCCCTGATTGAAAAGTCACCCATATCCTGACATCAAAGCACACATGATCTGGCTGGCTGAAACGTGTAGGAAAATACATTAACCACCCCACTAGCCTCGGATGTCAATCTGTCATTTAGAGAATGAAAAAGAAGAAAAACATACAGAGCATGGTGTAGCATAACAAGGGAAACTTTCATTATTTTCCTGCTCTCCTCTGTGATGGTAAGCATGTAAGCCTATCAGACCCTCGCAGATCACAACACAGCACTTCACAGAGGAGGAAAAAACATCATATGTGATTTATGTAGCAATCTTTGAAAATACCTGATGACAGTACAGTGCAGTTTAATAATAGAGCCGGTTTGGATGTAAATGGGCTCTGCTCTGCTCTGCTGTATGTTTATACTGTATTTCTGCTTAGAAAAATAAACATTGATGTTGGGCAGATGGTGGGTGTTTGCTGTGAGCTCTGTAGCTATGGAGAGAGATTTGTGTCAACATAGATTATATATGAACTGCAAAGATGAATAAGTACTGAATTAACAGCATCAGGGAGTATAGTGGGACTACAATTTAACTGTGGTCAGCTGTGGACAAATCCTCAATGATTCAAGGGTGTCTGTTAGTGGGGGCGTGTTGCTTCAGGTGTTGGCGAGATGATGAAATACAATCCAAGAGGTCCAGTTTGAGTAACAGATCCATGAGTCTGAAGGATTATCAGAACACTGCACAGAGGTCTACAATGTATGAGAAAGGCTATTTGGAAAGTTACTGTATCACGGTGGGAATCATTACACCCTCGTCTCTTCGATCGCTACATAAACAGTAGAACTACGTGTTCACATTACAAATCATAAAGCCATGTGCATACGTTTGTATTTGTATATATATTTGATTAGCCAAAACAGTGACGGGTAGCTGACATTACATTGTGTTGCAGTAAAAGTTGGGTCAGGTTCAACTTCATTGGTTAGACGACCCTGTATTTTTCTTCAAGAGCCTTCTGCGGCCTCATTGAAATTAATGATAAGGCTGCATTTTCTCAGCCTGTCTGAACACATCCTTACAGTGCAAACATGTATCCCCGCCAAGGAGGTGATGTTTCATTTGGTTTATTTGGTTTATTTATTTAGTGTTTTAGTTTGTTTTCTTTTTAAAAAAAGGCCCATGAGACAAGATCCAAGTAAATAGTAGTTTGGTGCAGAGCTGGCTACAAAAGCACCAACATTTGGTCATTTATGAAACATATACTGTTTTGGCTCATGAAGTGCACAAGCAAAATGTTTAATTCTCTGGTTCAATGTGAACGCATAGGCCATACTCAGTACTCAGTTCAACTCCAAAAACATTTTCTTTTATCACTCCTCCTACTAATGTATATACCATATAGTTTCGCAGGTGCAATTTCTTATAGGACTACTTCATATAAACCTCATGAGGGCAATTCCAAACAAATTAAGATTAACATGTCTACTCCAAGTGATCCTGCCAATTTTGGAGGGTGGCGCTGCACCTACAGGTTGCACGAGAGCAACATGGTAAAGTGGTCATAACTCAGTGATCATGAGTCTGGCTCAGTTAATATGTGGCACATTTCATCAATTGAATAATGCCTTAAATTTTCAGCAAAGATTTTGGTATTCTGTGAAAATCATGGACCCATTGGCCAATCAGCATGTTTGTCTGTTATTTGTATTTAAATGCATATTCAGATCCAGATGCAGATGACATATTTGCTTAACATTTATATTGTTAAATTAATAAATTTTGAGGATTGTGCAGCCTTGACAGTGGTATATACCCTATGAGTGGTTTGTAGTTTCAAATTTTATGGATCAAAGGGAAACCAGTGAAAATGTAAGAAACAGACGAGAGTTTAATCTAAAACCCTATATATTTAATAATAAAAGTATAAAATCAATAATAACTGTTTCAAAGCCCTTGATTTAATATTCAGTCCACTGTTACGAAATTAAAATGTATGTATTCAAACACAGTCCGCTAACAATGATCCATTTCCATAGTCTTCATCCAGCCCATTCTAACCCTATATTTCAATATTTATGTATCCCAAATGAAATGAAACTACACACACACACACACACAAAGTTAACAGAGCAGAACAAGTGGGCTCCAACTGACAAGAGCTGCACTAACTGGAGCAACGGCCTGACATTTCCACCATGACAGCACAGGATCTGCAACTTGACCTACACACACATAAACACACTTGCACACACACACACCCAAAGTTATTTACGCTAATGAGCAGTGGTAGTGCAGTAAGGGCAGATCGCAGAGGGAAAGGAGCCGAGTCCATGCAGCCCAGCAGGGCTCTGGCAGGGCTCAAGAGACACTGGGTACCACACAACACACACACAGCGCAGTGTCAGGATCAACACAAACAAATAAACAACAACAACAACAACACACTCACCCCAGATCATATTCACCACAATTCAGCTCAGGAGAATGAACTGGAGGAGGAGAAACTAGTCCTGTGTGCTTATGAAACAGGAAAGAAGACTGTTGTACATGGGTGACAAAATCAGGAGAGTCAACTGACAGGAGAGAGGGGAGTGTGTGTGTGTGGGTGTGTGTGTGTGTGTGTGTGTGTGTGTGTCAGTGTGGATCCTGCTGAGTGTGCTTGTTTCCTTGCCCAGCTCCAGCTGTGGCACGTGTGTGTCTGGGTGTATGTGTGTGTGCGATCTAAATGGGTCTCTGGGGCAGTGGCCTGTCACTTTCCTGTCACATGTCACCTACACAGGTCATCACTGTGAGCATAGTTCTGTCTGTTCAGAGGGAGTAGTACATCAAATACAGACACACAAAGAGAGAGCGAGGCAGAGAGAGAGGGAGAGAGAGAGAGAGAGAGAGAGAGCAAATAATGTCCATCTGAAGTAGATTAGTCTCAAATTCATATTTTTGGCCACCATTCCTATCAGATATGATAATATTTAAATCATCAAAGTGGTTGCTGAGCTCTGAGACCATGGCGGCATCACAATGAGGCAAGAACCACGAGCAGTCAATCAGCCAGATTATGTAAATCGCTTTAATTGGAGGTAAAACTGTGTGTGTGCACAACTACGGTAAGTACAGTAGGTCAAAGTTGACGCAGGATGGAAGTTGGCATTTAAACTGTTCTGAGAGGTTGGGCAATCATTTAACTTTTCGTCTTTGTTTCTTCTTCCCAAATATGTTTGCTTAACCTGGGGGTTTGTATCCAACCTGACCGTTGGTGTTTCTGCGTATTATTATATTATTTCCAGATATCAGAAATTAACTTGTACATGGCCAATGGACAACGGTGAGAATAACTCATCATGCTTGTGTAAAGAAAATAAGATTTTAGCATTCAATAAAACACAAAATGACTATGACTATTTGCACACATACACACTTATGAGGATCATCATTCGCATGATGCTTTCCCTAGCTTCTATCAATCAACCAATCAATTAATCAAACTTTATTTGTGTAGCACATTTTATACAGGTTAGTGCTTAGTGCAGTTCAAAGTGCTTCACAGATGATAAGATAATAAGACAAAACAAGTGTAGACTGTAAGAAACAACAAAATAACAATTTAAGAATTTGCACGTGAGAAAATAAAAATGATGGAAACGTAATAAAACAAATTTGAAAGTTATAATATTAAAAACAATTTAAAAATGTACTTAAATAAAAGTTAGACTAAGAACAAGAGATTCAAAATAAAGAGAGATCAAATCAATAAGAGGGATGAATAAAATCCAATAAGATATTACAACATTTTACAACATAATACAATAAATACAATAAAGTAAGTGAAAGAAAAACTAAATAATATCTCTAAAACATTTTTTATCAAAAGCCAGAGGTTTAACGTTATGTTTAAAGATTTCAACACTTCCAGCAGCTCTCAGACCCAAACTTGACCTAAACCCAAGTTCTAAACTCAAACCTAAAACCAAGAGTTATCCCTCAAATGGTCCTTTGAAGAGCTGACAAAATGTCCTCACTTTCCAACAATGTACTCACTCCTCGAGGTTGAAAACTCAAATTGGTCCTCACAAAGATAGAAGTTCAAGAGCACATACAGACACTAGAGCACACCATGCAAATCTTTACCTCAGCACAAAAAAACAACATAACCTTTGTAGCATGAACAGAAGCAAAATCGTAGAAAATTCAATTACACACACACACACACACACACACACAGTTAGACGCAGGGTAAAAGCTAGACAGAGGAGGCAGCAGCACCCAAACAACAGTCTCCCTGCAGTAAACTGGGGTGACAGATGAGGAAACCAAGGAGAAGCCAGCACGGCAACAGCTCTGAGGTGTGTGTGTGTGTGTGTGTGTGTCTGTGTGTGTGTGTGTGGAGCCCTACTTTAGATCAGAAGAGATCAGACATTTTGTCCAAGGAACAGAAAGTTAAGCAGAAACACAATAAACGTCTCCTCACTCACTTCTTAATGAAGTCTGCATAATTAACCAGCACTAATAAGGCTGTAATAGAACATTTAATACTTATTAGGTGAAAGTGGAATTGCATGTGAATGCGTTATATGCTGGACTTTTATTTTCGCCTCAGTAATTATTACTGTTATGACTTGTAGGAATCCTCCATTTGATGAACATTTTCGAACACTCTTTTAGACAGTCTTATTTGACAAAGGGGATGAGAGAGGTGAAGAAGAGGGCAGCTAATGCCTCGGAGCATAAATTAGAGCATCTAAGTGCAACAGATGTTAGAAAATGCTCCAAATGATATATTTAATGTTCATGAGTCAATATTAACTGATCTGACCTCGTTTATGCTTTCTAGTGTTCAGTTCAAGTCCTGCTGTCCAGTGCTTGGCCTAAATATCCAAAACACCAGTCCCCCCCCCATTCAACTATATCAGATTCTATTACTAAATGGAGAAAGAGAATAATCAATATGGGTACGTTTGCATCACGTAACAGGGCTGCAGTAAATCATCTGGTGAAATGTGAGCCCCCGAGGCTTAAACAGTAATTAACCCCCAACTGTTGTGATACAAAACCACTTACTGTTTTGTTTTTTTGCTTCAGTGATGAAATAGTACAAAGAAGGGAGACAGGAGAGAGCAGATAAGGTCTGGAGAAATAGATTGAAAGAGAAGAGGGAACAGAAATAGAGATGTAGATCAGAACAGGCTGGAAGGGAAGGAAATAATGGTGGTCATGCTAGACTGCACATGTCCTGGTTTGATAAATGTGTTTTCAAAATATAAGACTCAGCAGACAGTAAAACCAAATGAATATCCAAACATTTTCTTTAAAGGTGGACACGGCATGTGCCGATTGGCTATCGGATCGTATAACACCGATTGAAGGGATGATTGCTGATTGGTTTTCCATACACCGATATGTAGGGATTTTAACTAACTTACTTTCAGAAGACATTTCTGTGGGGTCTTATGTTCTGTAACCAGCCATCAGCCGGCTTGAGTCGAGCTGAGATGGGCCAGTTCACACCGCTGCAGCTTTTCCCTGCAACACCGGTTTCGTCTTCTCGCAAAAGCCAAATATCATCAAAATTTCATTGCTGCTTCCACCAAAGACGGTGAATTAATCTTTAATCCTCCGTCCACACACACTTCATGGGATGTTTCCATCAGCCCTCATTTACTCTTACTTTTAGACCTTATTAGAGCGTACTTATCTTTTAGATGTACTTCAGCTTTCTTTCTAATTTCTGGTACTCGTTTTTTGTAGCACAAATTCAAACTGTACAAAAGCAGGTTGAAGCAAATGGACTTTTAGTCAGAAAACTGCAACATGGATTTTTTAATCAGTCATTATTGTTCTTTTTCAGATTTGTGGACATCAAAACTTTATCAGCTTCATGTTGTAGAAATGATAAAAAAAAAGTTTAAAATTAATCTTGACAGAAGCTATCTGTCAGAATCTACAGCATCTGCACCTTACTAAAGGACACTTGCCCCTTATCTTGAAAATCAATTTGATCAGAGTTGTAACCTTACAAACCTGTAGACTTTCTCTGGCATTAGGCAGGGACAAAATGGTGATTAGGAAACACTCAGAATGCCCTTACATGTTTAAAAAAAAAATACTCCTTTTTGCTCTGACATATTTCTCCCTGAGCTGTGTATCCACATGAGAACATGCCGCTCGTTATCGAGTCCATACATCCACACCGAGCCATATCCAACAAAACTTTCTGGAGCATATTAACATGACTAATGGCTCATTAGTGCAGCGGTTTGGATGAAGAAATTAAGAATTTGTACATACAGTACAAATACAGTATATTTAGCAGAGCAGTATTAGTAGAATGTTTGCTGATGCATGCAACCACAAGCATTTAAACTGCCAGATAAAATAGACTTCACCAAATAAATGAAAACAACAAAAGAGAACATATTTCCAAGGCCTAAACATTCTCTTTCCCTCAACAAACATATTTACAGAGAGGTTGGGGGGGTGACTGAACGAAACCAAATGCATGAGCTAAAGAGATCAGAGATCACAGATTAGTGGATTGCATGATAAAAATAATACACACAAAGTGCTGAATATTTCGTGCGGGTTTATCAAGGTGATTGCTTGCACTGATGCATTATTCTTTGAAGGCTGCAAAACAGTCAGTGTTAAAAATAAGAACACCATTACGAACTTCTGCTTGGCTCTTTCACACATCTATTACAAGATGTGTGAACGTGCAATAAGTGTTTGTTTTATCTGACCTTTCTGATATTCAAAGCTCAGGATATTTCAGCCAGATTTAGTCACTTGTAGTCACCTTTTTTCCATGGCAGCCATTTTCAGCAATCAGGATTATAAACACCCAGCAACTGTAGTTTGTTTTTATTTATTCCTTTTAAATGTCAAAGTAATTTCACTCAATGTGCATTCCCTCTGTAATCAGGTATTTTTATCTGTTCCAGCTAATGTTTAAATCTACTTCTCAAATGCAATAAAAGCATCAGATTTAGTTGTTGCAGATGTAAATCTCTCACGACAGTGGACTGCTCGAAAACACATGCACATGTGAGCTGTGCTGTTTTAAAGGGCAGTAAAATCTGAAGTAATACTCCACCCCAAAATCTTTCTAATATCAAACACTCGTCCCCTGTAGGCTTGAAAGGTGCCTGTAAAAAGTTGATAGCTTTCTTTCGCAGGGAACAGCAGCTATAGCCAGATCTGACTCATTTCAGTTACAATGGATCCCAATGGTGAGAGCTTTTCACGGAGGAAAAAATAGTAGCAAATTGTCCATACAAACTTCTCAAACGAGTCCTACAGCATAATTCAATTCGCCACTTTCCATTCATATGCTCAGTGGGCTGCAAACAGTTATCATTTTGCCAAAATATGGTCAAAATTGTAGTTTGCACATAGTTGTATAGAAATGTGAATGTGACAATGAAGCAAATGGCAAAAATGCATTATCAACCTGTTTGAAGGGGTATGTCACAAAAATAACAGTCTCTAGCTGCCGTATCTCTCAGGAGCAAAGAAGAAACTAGCGTGATGTTACAACAGATAAAAAAAAACATAATAGTGAAGAGGTTGAGGTGGATACATGGGTTGTTGAACCCAGTGACTCCACTTTGCTTCATGTTTTCTACCAAAAGTCGATGTTGGTTTCTACTAATCATGACAGTGATTGTTCCCTAACCAAGTCAGTTCTGTGCCTAGATTTAATCGAACCTTGACCATAGCAGCGTTGGATCAGAAAATGCTAATATCAATCATTTTGTGATACGATTTGTGATGTTTAGTTTGGACGACCTCAAGAATGAGGCAAGTTCAAAATGGATAAGCTTGGAGTCCTTTCTAAAATTTATATAATTTTGAACAATGTTGCCCATACTTGACAATAGTCAGAATTTAAAACAAAGCAAATGTAGGAGGCATTTACTGTTAGAGGTTAGCTGACATAACAGCACAGTGGAAAGTAAAGGTATAAAGGTCAGGAAAGTCAATGAGAGGAGTAAAGAGATTTTGTTAATTGCGGTAGTAACTGAAACCTTAACTGAGGTTGTTAATTTGCAACAAGTTCTCCAACCAAAAAGGACAGAATATGTGGCTTTCCAATGACTCTCAAAACGATATGCACATATACAGGCATACCAGACCTTCATTGTAATAGTAACAACAGCAACAACAAGTGAACGATATGAAAGTTTGGTTAGGTTTAAGCACCAAAACTATTTTGCTAGGTTTAGGAGAAGATGTGGGTTAAAATAACTACATTAGTTAGCTAGTTAGACTATGTAACTCAAAATAAGTCAACGTTGGCTTTTCGTTTTACACAGGACACAAACAGCAGTCTCCTTGGAGAAAGTGTTGTGTTGCTTGACCCATAATTCACCCCAACCTCCTCCCTACACGGCACTCTTTATAGGTCGCTGCCTGAAAATAAACATAAATATGCGTTGTAATAAACTGCTTGCACAGATGACATATATGGCTGTATTGTTGTGGAGGACAGTCTCTTGACTTGCCTCAACTGTCAGCTAACACAGTTAGGTGGCAAACAGAGTCATTTCAAAGCTTATTCTGTTTTCACAAAATTTGTACCAAAGAAATAGCTCCTGGGTAAGCTCTATGTCAACCCTAACAGACTCCTGAGGCTTAAGATTCATCTCACAGCACCCTCTTACTGCGCTCAAACCTAAATCTGGCATACTTATGTGACCTTCTGTTGACAGAGCCCAGTGTTTGACAGAAACTCACACACTGCTGAATCTAAAACCAGTGTGCTGCTAGGGAAATATCATGGGACAGGGAGGGAAACAAGCAAACAAACAAAAGTGCTTCTTACCTGTGACAAGAAGGTCACAGCATCACACAGGAAGGACGACCGGGAGCAGGAGAAAAGTAAAGGAGGAAAGGAACATAAATGTTAGTAATGGGCAGACATACAAAAGCAATACTTTTCCATTTTATTAAGAAATTCACCCTAAAACGTCTTTTAGATTCAGAATCTGTAATATCCATTAATTTTACCCTGAAATTACAAGATGTTTCAATGAAAAAAATGCGCTCATAAATTTAAAACCCTGAGACGGCTGAAGGACGTTTATATCTACCTCTACTACCTCTGTTAAACCTCTAATTCTTCTAATGATTTAGGTACAAGCAAGTCATAAAACAACTGAAACACATAAAAAAGACCTGCAAGATAATTATGAGGAATGCCTGATGTTGCAGAACAGCACATTTAAAAGCCATTGTGGCACAATTTGCTTTGAACGGTCGTCCAGCAGGAAAAAAAAAGTTGTGGCATAGACAAGATGTTGAAATCGATAAGTCAAAATTTAATCCATCATTCAACAGCAAGGAGGCAAATGTCAGAAAAAAAAAAAGACATCAGTAAATAAGGAGTGCGTGTTTGACCATCCACCAGCTGAAATCATTGGGGGAGCCACCCTTCACGTTTACAGCCTGTTTCTGCCTGCGGGGTGCCAAGGATGAAATGTGCTGCCAAGTGCTGCCCACCCAGCTTAGCCCCACTTACTCAAAGCTTCCATTTGATAGGTAATGCTGTTTGCACAGTGATGTAAAGCCCATAAAACCCAAAACAGGCCAATTCAAGCTGAAAGTGAAGTACTCGCACACCTGTTTTAACAAGGAGGAACTTATGATCCTTTCACGCTGAGATAGATAGTGAGGAATAACAAGACACATTGTGGGATAAACACAACTCTCCAGTAAGGACCCTCAAAGGCAAACAGGAAATGAACACCACCACAAACAACAAAAAAGCTGTATGTAATGTCAGCATATTGGATAGGGAGAGAGGAAATCAAGTCTAAGGCCTCATTTCCTGCCTCGAGGCTTTGATGGAAACTTGAGGGTTACCAAAGGAATTTTATGAAATGTTTTTTCTCTTTTAACATACATGTTTGAAAGCAGGGCTTTTAAATGTTCAAAGCCAAACAGCTTGGGAAGTGGAAACACATTGACTCCAAGCCATGAAATGGAGCAGCAATTAAAGGCTCTAATTTGGCAGAGGTTGGCAGGGATGTTTCTAATAGACAGACTGCACCACAAGCTGGTGAATAAAACAAAGAGCAGCAGACCTGCGAAGACATTAGAAAACTGAACTCTGTTCAGCAAACGATCTATGTACGCAATGGACAGAATGACAATTTTGTGTGCATGTGTTAACAATATGGAAACCGACAAACACACACAGCAGCAGCATTTGGCATTCAAGCATCAGCATCACTATTTAGAGCAGCTAATTGGCCAAACTCTAGCCAAAATCCCCTGGAATAAGAGTTAAAACAGATATTGTTGCCTTTAGTGTAACATATGCAACAAGAAACCTTGTCTTTTAATTAATTTTAAGTGTCTCATGAAGGCGTGGTGATGTTGGTTGGATGGAGAAGGAAAACACAAATTCTCGTGAGGCGTAGCATAAAAAAGGTTTTAATGTTCAAAACCTTTGAATAATGAAGACAAGACGTGCCAAAATGATGATTCATAAAACTGAAAATATAAAAATCAGCGTTATGATAAAATCTTAACTGCTAAAGTTTCCCGCCTTTACTTGGATTTAACAAAGGTACCACATTTTTTAAAATGTACTTCTAGATCTACTTAAATACTTTAAATCCACAGCATTTGAGCTGTTCAAAAGGACAGCTGTATTTTGTGTGATAGATGCAACCAAAAACATTTTTAGGTTTTAAACTTTAAATCCAACCCTACTGATGAGATTTAATAATAAAAAAGGCCTTATTTGAATTACAGGAACAAACTCAGCATGGCTGAAAAATCACATTTTGTGACACTGAACACTCCTTCCCTACACATTTGGTTATTAGACAACTTTGTCATTTACTGTTTGTTTTCTGCTTTTATTAATCTAAAATATTAAAATGTGATTGTGTGGAAGCTCCAAAAGTTTGACCCTCCCACCTCCCAATTTGCAAAACCTCAAAGCAAGATAATGATATTACGGGTATTAACATCCACGCTACCCGTCACCTCCAGCTGCACAGTACTGCATCCACTGTGATCGTACATGCTGGAATTAATGGGCTGAAATTCAAGAAATCACAGAAAATCAAGTCTGACTTCATGGCCTTAATTGACACTGGAAAGCAGTGTGTGATTTCCGGTCGTTTACTGGCCCCGTTTTGGTGATGTAAAATTCAGCCTTGATCGCCAGTTACACATTTGGCGGAAATTACACTGTAGTAGCAGTGATATCCCATTTGTGGACAATCTTACTGCATTCCTGAACCGACCGAACTCCTCAAGCATGATGGACTACACCTGAACTATAATTCAATTCAATTTTATTTATATAGCACTATATCATAACAGAGTTATCTCATAGCACTTGTTAATATAGAGCAAGTCTAGACCAATTCTATATGTATAGACCCAACAATTCCACCATGCTCTCGTGGTTTATCCTGGTATATTGGCTATATCAATAACTGGTCCTGCTCTCATGCAAAGACTCATTGAGCGTTGCCGCTCCCTACACGTGTGTGTGAGGGTGTCTCAATGATTGACTAATAAATGACTTTTTTCTTTCATTACTTGAGAATCTGGCCTTCACCCAGCATGTCACCGAGCCGACCAACCCTCTTGGGAATACATTTGACCTAGTGATGTTGCCAATGTTTCTGTGAATATTATAAATATAGTTGCACCACTCAGGGACAAATACAGGTCACTCAATAAAATAACACCATGGATGACTGATTCTGTTCGTGAGCAAAAGAGATCCTGTAGAGTGGAGGAAAACTGGTCTAAAAGTCCATCGTAATATTTACAAGGAACAAATAATTCTTTAAATCAGCCATTCGCTCCGCCAGAAGAGCTCATTTCTCCAAGATGATTACAGAGAGTAAAAATTATGCTAGAACACTATTCACAACAATAAACCGGTTGCTCAATCCTGAACCTGTCAGTGATGTGCCGGATGAAATAACCTCCACTAGATGTGAGGAATTTGCAATTTTCTTTAGCAACAAAGTTACAGTGATAAGAGCGACTATTGTCACATATGAAATTCTTAGTTGACCAAGCAAGAATATTGCAAACATGTCAATGTTGATGTTATCATAGATTCATAGTTAAGTTTTAAATCCCACATAAAGAAGGTGACCAAGGCAGCTTTCTTTCGTTTACAAAATATTGCTACGGTTCAGCCCTTCCTATACCAACAGGATGCTGAAAAATGTGTTTGCAGTAATCAAGTAGATTACTGCAATTCACTCCTAACCGGTCTTCCAATGCAATCACTAGATACACTACAATTAATTTAGAACTCTGCTGCCAGGCTTTTAACTAGAACAAGGAATAGAGAGCATATCACCCCAGTTTTAGCGAACCTGCAATGGCTCCCTCTTAGATCCTTTGCTGCCGGTTTTTTAAATATAAATATAAACTCTCACACAGAGATGAAAATTGGCAGCTCAGCCTGTTTTAACTATGCCCCAAAACTATGGAGCTCCCTACCCAAGGCCATAACACATGCAAACTCTGTGAACATTTTTAAATGATAATTGAAAAATGATTTATTCAGCACTGCTTTCACGTAATTGTCATTCTTCCCCTATCTGGTTTTATATGTGATCATATTGGACCTACTGTATTGTTTTGTTCTTCTGTTTTTTTTCTGACATATTTCATTGGTCGTATGCCTTTGTTGTCTTAGTGTTATCTTTCAAATACTTCAGTGTTTCTCGCATACATGTTTGTGTTATTTATTGTTTCTTGTCTTTTTTACCAATCTGTTTGCGTCGTTTTATTGCACAGTTCTTGGACTATATTATTATGTGTTTTTTATTTATTTATTTATTTTATTTTATTCTTTTTCCTTTTCTCTCCTTTCTTTCTTCTCTCGCTTGTAAAGCATTTTGAGCTACACCTCCTGTATGAAAGGTGCTATATAAATAAAGTTTATTATTATTATTAATTGAATTATCTACACCAGAATAACAGAATTGTTGCATTTAAAATCAAACACTGTATCATTCACATTCAAAACCTAATGACATTGTCCTTGACTACCCATTCAACCAAAAGTAATAACAACTCGCTTGCTGTTGTGCGAGCCAATGGTGCTTTTCTTGCAGCAGGTGCCACTTTAAATGCACCTCTACTGTTTCTGACGGTGGCAATCTGGAGATCAGATTAGAAGGTGTGCTCTTTATCAGTGAGCAATCCTTTAAAGTGCTTAGTGAATGTGCCCGGTCTGCCTCAGACAGCGTGCTGGGTCAGGAAGGCACCCGCTCAACATCGCCCACTCTCAGATCTGTGCTAATCCTGTTTTCTATTCATGCCAACCAAGAGCCAAACATTCAGCAACAGATTCAGCAGCACATGGTTTGGAGAGGCAAAGAAAAACACAGTGGATGAGTGTGTTTATCCTTGTGATTACAACAAGGGGCAAAAGACTGAGTAGGACTAGGCTGAAGAAACGAGCTGAAGGCTCTATTCGTTATATTCTAACATGCATCCATGTAATTCTGAAGGTTGAAATACATGTTCAAGGTTTGCAGCTTTATTGCCTGAGGCCTGAAATTTAAAAAAATTTAATTAGATTTCTATTTCATTTTCCATTTAGTACCAGCAAAGTGAAGGTGTTAAACTATGGAGGAATGGATAATTATGATTTCGCAGTTATTTTTCAACCAGCTGCTGCGACGATGACCATCTTTGAGCAGATTTATTAAAATGTGAAACATAATCACACATAGACTCATCAAATCCAGGACAAATCCTCCAAATACACGGCTCATATGTGTCCTGTGTATCTGTAATAGGTCTAGACCTGCTCTGAGTGCAGTGCTATGAGATTACCTTCTTATGATATGGCTCTATAGAAATAAAACTGAATTAAATTGTGAAACTCAATCCTGCATGTTCATTTAAAACATGCAAAGGTGTAGAGGGGCACTTGCATGGTACTTCAAAAATTGAGTATTGCAGTTAAATAAACATCCTCACTTTTAGTCCCTTTTATTGGTCCCGGTCCAAAAGCTCCTACTACTGCTACACTTCTCACTCACAACTTGATAATGTCACTCTTTGGGAACATTTTATTTGACGTGGTCTTTATTTTTTCAGTTTGTACGCTAACATGGAAGGGGCAGGGTTTATGACCTATACTGTACCCGACCACCAGGGGGCGATCCAAATGTTTTTGCTTCACTGCACAGTCTATGATCCTGATGTGTACAATCAATGGACTGCCTCTTTACAGCAAATCACCATTATGGAGTTTGAAGCTATAATCCTATTTTTAAACAAGAGCATACTCTTTCGGCTTGAGAGCATGTGTTATTGATTTCATGCACAGATTTTGTAATACTCTCTCTCAAAACCCTGCTCTCGCACTCAAATATCCCCAGCTTGTGCTTGGATTGGTTATACTTCTGCTCAAACTGAATGCTTGCATTTGGATATGTTGTTGCTTTCACAGATTTCTTCTCGCACTCAGGCTGCTTCTGTGTGCTTATGGAATTTCTGCTCTTGGATTTCTGCTCTGCACTTGGATTCTTTTGTGCAAAAACAGTATCAAAATTCCCCAACCAATGGACTGCCAGCTGTAGTGTCAACTAATGAAATGGTCGCTGCCTCGTTCATCCACTCCCGCCCTCCAAGACGTTATTATATGAACAGTTAATATACACCGATCAGCCATAACATTATGACAGCATGAGCACCCTGACCGGTCTGTGGCTGCGTAGCCCCATATGCAACAAACTGTGATGCTCTGTTTGTTCTGACACCTTTCTATCAGAACCAGCCCATTTTCCTGCTTCAACACATCAACTTTGAGGAGAAAATGTTCACTTGCTGCCCCCCCCACTGATAGGTGCCTTTGTAACGAGATAATCAATGTTCTTCACCTGTCATAATGTTATGGCTGATCGGTGTATATACCAGAGACCGTACTTTTTCTTTTACGATCATAGCTACGTGTAGTAGTAGCCATATAGCACACCGATGGGGGGCCAGTGAGAGGAAAACAAAGTCATCTTCATGACTCAGTTTAGTGGTTTGCTGGACAACATGGACCCGCTAAAGTCAAAAACCTCAAGTCAGTTTTTTACTTTAATGGTGCTATTACTGGAACCAACCTTTTGTAATATTGCTTTATTTTACCATACTTTGTAAGCTGGCAAGGATGTAATGAATCAACCACATCAGCTCATGCTCATTGAGAGCTATTAGCTTCCTAGTGTTAGCTAAATCCAAAGTGGTAACCGCCTTTGTCTCCCCCTTCTCCTTAACACATCCATGGTCTGGTTAAAATGTGAAAAGGGGGCTTTTTTGTATTTTTATGTTTTATTATCTGATGGTGGATATCCTTGGTTTGCCTTTACCCTCAGCGGATTTACTCAAAGTGAAGTAACTGTTATGGATAAAGAGGACAGGCCTGCACCTTCTCATCACTGCACAGCAGTCATACTAGCTGACAACAGATGATCACTGCAGTGGCAAGAGACCTACAGTAGAGAGTCAGTGGTGATAGGAAAGAGAAGGACAGAGATCTAGAGAGAAAAACACACAGATGGCTGACCTGACGAAGACACCCATTCTAAACAGCCATGAAATCAACCACGCAAGACACAGAGGGAAAGAGGATAGAGCTGGACACAGGGATGCTGTCAGGCAAAGGAAGAGAGGACAGAAAGAGGGAGGGAAGAAATGACAAGGAAGAGGGGAGTTGGATTTTGCTGGTTTGCACTAGCAGCCACAGGGGCCCAAAGCGTCCTTTACAAGCCTCAGCCATGTCAGATCACATCAGTGTCACTGCTAGCTCCATCCCCTCTCTACACACTTATGGTACAGTACACGCTTGCACACACACACACACGCACACACACACACGCGCGCACACACACACATGCACACAGACACACACACACACACAGACACTATACATATAATACAACAACACAAACAGTCTACATAGACGTCTGTGCACAAACACATACCAACTTTCATGAGCTGTTTCCTTGAACCTTAGCTTATCTCACCCCTTATCCTGCAGTCCCTGTGGTCCAATTTCACTGCAACAGCTTAGAGTAGCCACACATACACACACACACACACACAATCCATCCCTGTCTTAAACATGGATATGTGGAGGTAAGCATGTTTGGTGGATGAATCATTTCTGTGATGCTGAGAGTGACAGGCTCCCTCAGCTCCTAGAGGATTTTGCCATAAATAGTCTCGATTACCGTCCTCCCTATGCTTACTGCTCCTTTCTCTACGTCAGTCTCATGTCAACCCTGTTCAGCTCACTGTCTTTCTATCTCTTCTCTCTCTCTAATATCAAGGGATAAACTTTTCCACAGAGGAGCATGTTAGCAGAGCAGCAGCCTCCGCTCTGCCTGAGGTTAACTACAGTACAACAGACTGCCAATGTTTTAAGTTAAACTGATGTCTTGACCGTACAAACTTGCTTTGAGGATTTAGAATCAACATTCAATCTCAATCACCAGCAAAATCTAATCAGCTGTATCCACTAAATGTCAGGGATTTGGGTGAAGAGATAAAAATGTCAGTAATTACAGTACACAAAATACCACATCAGATTTGGTGGGACAGTTCTGATAGTGTAGGTTTTTGAATATATAATATTTAATGCAATAAATTGTGTTTGAATTTAAAATCATGTTTCTACTAAAGCAGACAAACAATGCTACCTAGTGCTTGTAAAGAAATCCAGAAGTTATTTAAATAATGGTTACTTAAAGGATCAGTGTGAAGGATTTAGTAAATCTTTTGTTTTCCGTATTTTAACATCCTTATACTGGGAGAAAATTGTGATGGGATGATTGAGCGTGCAAAGCAAAGGTATTTGATTCCAGACATCAGGATTAATGTCCTGCTACTTAAACATTTGGGTAAGGTTAAGGAACGTTACCATTATCATGTTTCATGTTTTAGTTGCCACGAACATATACTGTAATGAAAAAACTAATTAAATATGTTGATAATAAAAGTTTTGTAGATATGTTTAAGATGAACATTTTGTGATACAGTTTTCTGATTAATAGTTCTTTGTTATGATGGTAAGAACTGAAATCCAGACATTAACTTTCCATTTCTTTTTCTAGTCAAGCTGATGCTGTAAAATAGTTGTAAATAAACGCTTTGTTATTAGAAAAGTTACACAGTACATGTTAGACATATGGACACCAAGAGACAGAGGCTCCATCGATACAATTCCCTATTTTGTCATGTAACCAGTACAACAGCATGATAGTGTTAGTATACAGGCAAAGTATATGTGCCTGTCAGCAGCAGTGAGGCAAAACGTTTGATGAGCAACAATTTAGATGAAACAGTGGCGGAGCTGCTCATTGTCACACGCCTTGCTGCGGTCTGGGACCATCCACCATCCACTGGTAGTCACCCTGAGGCAGTCCTACAGAAACTATTCAGCTGACATCCCTTGGCAGCAGCAGAGGAGCGTGCAATGATTTTAAATTAAGTCTTAGAGGAGCCCACTCGCTTTTTTGCAGCCTGAAAGAATTTATTTGGACAAAAACATTTCCCTATCTTAATACTATTCTGAATCACGTGGGCGAATAATTGATTCATTCACCAGAGGGGAAGCTGGGGACATATTGCCTCCCTCCCTCACTTTTCCTAGTTGAGCAGCGCTGTCTGGAATAATTGGTTTCATTGGGGAAGAGGAAAGTATTCCTAGATGGCTTGATGGGAGAACAGGGACTCGCAACTTTACCTAATAGATGACTCTCCATTTTCAGTGTACTAGTTGTCAAGGTCTGGAAAGCTTAACAGATTATTATAAGTGAAAAGGTTGATTATTCAACAAATGGAGGAACTGTCTCATAAGGAGACTCATCTTATGAATAAAATACACTGTGGAATCAGCTCATCAAGTGTTTCCTTTATGCAATCCCAACCTGGAAACTCTGGGTTTGGAAAAGCCGCATTGTATTCACATTGGCATCCAATGTCAACTTTAGGCCATGCAATGAACTGGCAACCTGTATGGGGTGTTTCTCTGCCTTTCTGCCCAGTGCATGCTGGGACAGGCTCCAACACCCCCTTCTATGACCCTAAATGGGATTAACCGTGTGGAGAAAATGGAAGAAAGAATGTCAGCTTCAGTGTGGTCAACTTGTACTTTGTAATTAACTGGCCGGTTGACCAGTTGAACAACTGAGTTGGCTCAACAGAAAGCACACACACTGTGTTTATGTGAGGCTCAACTGGAACAGAGCGGTTATGAGAGTTAATATTTACATGGCCCATGGGGCAACAGGGACCCGATCACAGGAAATAGAAAGTGACAGGAGATAATCTCAGTTTACCCTGGTGTCTAAGGAAAAAGCCATTTCAGGAACATATTGGATCATAAAATATGGATTGCTTCACCGTGATCCTTCTCAGTCATTGGTCCATACTAACCCCAGGATATTACTGCCAGCCAGGAGAAGGGTCATGTTTTTGCATTTGCCCTAAAGCCAAGTGAGGGTGACATCACCATGACCCCTGCTACTGCTGAGGTCTGGACTTTATGTCACCCTAGAAAGATGAGGAAGAAACGCAGAATGACGTCAAACATAGACAGAAGCTGAATTAAAGCTTTAATCTGAGCCTTGTGTTTTCCTGTTTTCTCCTCCTCTGTGTTCCTGTGTGTTCTGGTTTGTCTCTGTGTTTATGGGCGTGTTCTAACTGTGATTAGACTCCGAGTGCCTGTTCCTGCTGATTCACATGCACAGCTGCTACCCATCCACTAGTCATCCCTGCAGTGTTCTTATTGTTCAGCCCTCCAGTACAGCCTGCGCTGTCCTGTCTGTCCATGCTCCAACTTTCCCTTGGATATTCCTGGCCTTCCACCCTGACTTCTCCATCCCTTGGTCATCCCATTCCCTCATAGCTGTACAAACAATAAACCCCTTTATATTTCTGAACTCAGGAGTATCGTGTTCTGCTTACTGGGATAACTTTGTTGTGATTTGGTGCTATATAAATCAAATTTAATTGAATAGCCTCCTTCCTAAAGAATTCTTGAATGGCAATGTAGGAAATCACTGAGAGGAAGTGAGTAGACCAAAACAATAGATTACAACACATCATTACTAAATAAAGGATAAATCCATTCCAGGAGTTAAGTGGGGGCCAGGGCTCCCCAGGACATTTCCATATAGATTTAAGAAGGTTTACTCTGGAACCGGTCCCAGACTTCTGCTAGCTATGTCCCAGCACTACTGCTGCTTCTACAGCCACTGTGCAGAACTGTGCAGTAGATGGTAAGAGCTGACAAGAGACAGAGGCAAACCAGAGAGGAGGCTAAACACTAAACACTTTCCAAAGCTTTCATAGCTGTCTTTAATTAATTAACACATTCTTTAATTCATTTAATTCATTCTGCTGGAAGGGAACCCAGCTTGGCACTACTGTATGCTTTAAATGCTCAGAAGGCTTTATAAGAGACTGAGGTCAGAGTTAACAGCTGCACACTGAACAGCTAACGCCCATCCTCATTGAGTGGTTAATCTACAGCTACTGCAAGAAACTCTTAAAGGATGTGGACAGACCATCCCTCCCTAACAGCATTTAGGTTCATGCATTTAACCTCCTGTTTTCAGTCTCAAAATGCCAAAAATATTTGCAGATGTTCAGCGATACATGCTTAAAAAATTATAACAGACTTTGCTTCACTTATGAGATGAGTTACAGTCAAGTTTATGTTGCAGAGTATAGGAAAAATCTGGGGGATGCATAACATCTTTGTCCTTGGTCTCTTCTCATTGGTCTCTCATTACCATCCCTTCAAGATCTGCTCCCATGACGCCAAACCTGATATTTAATTTAACAGGCATTTCTTATTAAAACCTGAAAATTAAATTAGACTGACTTCCCTTTTGAAACATGTAACTCAAATTGGAAGAGCTCCTTGATGAAGATGTCACTGGCTGTCAGGAGAACGGGTACATCATCATAACAGCTGAGAGGCGTGACTCAATCAAATCAGCATTAATCAGCACAGCTCTTCTCCTCATGAGATCTCCATCTCCAACCCGGTCTCATGGAGCAATTACTGTGATCAACATGGAGACTAACTAAAATGATGTAGTCGATCTGTACGCATCTCCATTACACAGGTGATCTGTCTGTGGGAGGCTCTGAAGGAGGGGTGATGGTGACGTGGTCGACAATTGGTTAAAGGGTCATCTGCCAGTCTTTCCAATCAAGCAGAAAAAGTGTACATTTCCACCAGGACCGTCAAACCAAGAGTTCGTGATCCAATGTTTTCACTCTCAACTATTATCTCACCTCTTTCAGTTATTCCATTTGGCTAATTTTCTTTCTACCAGGATCTGGTGAGGCCCTTCCTCCAACTCTCTGTGGGCCCTGTCCTGATGAGTGTCAGAGAGGTAGCCTCAGGCTGACTGAACCTTCCCTGAGAGAGAGTGTTGAACCTGAACAGAGGAACGAATCAAGCTAAGAATTCAGTCAACAAGAAATAGTACAATTTTTCTCCCACAAATGGCCAATATTGAATGTACACCCACACCAGACGACTCCTCTGTCTTGTGGAGACAATAACTGAATGCACTGCTTTTTTGAAAGGGACTGGACAGCTTTACCTCATCAGGCTTTTAACAACTAAACCTCAAATGAAACAATGTGAAATGGAATCATTTTTGGGTTGAATTGCTTGCAACTCAAACATATGCCACCTGGGACAAGGGGTTGCGAGTTGCTTTAAAGGGTCACCAGCCACTGCTCCAGCTGTGTTGAGTTAATAGAGGAGAGATATCTTCTGACGTGACTTATGGTATCAGATAAATCAGCGTCACATCTGGATTGATTACCAGCTAAAGAAAAAAAACTAAAAGCAGTGAATTCTTCTCCAAAACTCCTAACATTTTGTAAAGAATAATGAGTGAATAATTTAGCAGAAACATCCCACGCTGTTTTTGGGAGAACATACTCATAGTAGAGTAATGAGGGCAAAAGCGTTAGCAGCATAATCTAGAAATATGCGGGAAATAATTTCCTTCAAGTCATTAAGAGGAATGTAAACATGTTCACATGACGCTTATCTTCAAACTACAAGGTTTTCATAACAAACAGAGAAAGGTGTCAGTGTGCGGCCAAAAACATAAAAGATGGTCCTGTCTCGCAACTGCTGTGCCTTTTGAAAATGTTTCACCAGGAAAATAAAGCTGACAGATGGCTTCTACTGTCCTGCAATGCTCCAAATATACAGCACCGCTGAATATCACCTCCATATTGTCTGCCCGATAACAGATAAATGCCAGTGTCCACGAAGGCGAACGTTTCATGAGTGGAGCAAACATTGGTAAAAACATTGGTAAAAGGCCATCATCATGGTTCCTATGATATGGAGCTCAAGATTCATAATGCAAACACATGCACAGACACACACGCAAGGTTACTCGAGGGAGGCCACGCTACTGATAGCATACAGTCCTGTTCATTGTCTTTGTCTGCTGTTTCCATGGCAACGTGCCGCCTCACTCCGCAGAATATCGATGAAACGGACTGAAAAGCGTAGAAAATAGCAGGGAGAGCTATTTATGCTCATTAGGCACTTAATGTGGCAGGAAGCAACATGCAGAATCTGCTCAGAGCATTAATATCCTTTCACACATGAACATAGAATTGAGACCAGTCCTGCAGTCAGCAGTGAGACTCAGAGACTACCGACTGCTGGTGCTAAAACAAAAAAACAAACAAAAAAAAGACATGCTATAATTAAACTCAACGCAGTTGAACAGAGGTTTTTTACACTGTAATGACAACACTGGAAATATATACTAATAAATATGCTAAGACACAGAGAGCCATACTGCAGCTCTCACAGCTCCACTATCCACTAATCCCACAGATTTCCATATTAACGGCTATATTTCTAAGTTTTCAGGAAAGAAGCCTTAATGAGATGACATGTGAAATGAAATTGTGCTTTCCCATGACTAGCGGCAGCAATAAGTGTCCCCTTGTGGGGGTAATTGGGCTTTTTAATAAAACAGTAACCCTGTTGAAGCCCTTTATTGCAAGGAAAGGGCTCAACAAGATCGAAGTAATCAGGAGTAATCATCTAAAATCCTGCAGACACAAGAGTCTGTTCTATTTTTTATTGATTTACGAGGACACCTTTGGAAGAAATTGGCAACTGCGAAATATTAATGTATTTTATTGTAGCATAAAAAAGCATAAACTATATATATCAAAAAGCTTGGGACAGAATCATTCCTATACAAATCCTGATTAAATATTTTGCTTATAGTAATCAAGTAGTCCCCTAGTTAGCATTTACTTACTAGATATGATCAATCTGTCCTTATTAAAAGGCTACGTGCCACAGTCCTTTAAAGTAGGTGTAATTAAACCTCTTCTTAAAAAGCCCACTCTTGATCGAGGGGTTTTATCAAACAGACCTATTTCTAACCTTCACTTTCTCTCTAAGATCTTTGAGAAAGCAGTCGCCAATCACTTGTGTGACTTTCTACCCCACAAAAAGCTGTCTGCAGATCTTCAGTCAGGATTTAGAGTGCCTCATTGCACAGAGACAGCACTGGTGAAAGTTACAATTTACCTTCTAATTTCATTAGATAAAGGACTTGTCTCTGTACTTGTCTTGTTAGATCTTAGTGCTGCATTTGATACCATTGACCATCACATTCTATTATAGAGACTAGAACATATACTGGCATTAAAGGCACTGCACTAAGCTGGTTTAAGTCCTACCCTAATGATGAATCATCCATGCACAGCAAAGTTAGTCAAGGAGGTTCTGTACTTGGACCAATTCTATTTACCTTATATATGCTTCCTCTAGGCAATATTGTTAGGAAGCTCTCCATAAATGTTCATTGTTATGCAGATGATACCCAGTTATATTTATCGATCAAGCCACATGAAACCAATCAATTAGTTAAACTCCAAGGATGTCTCAAAGACATAAAAGCCTGGATGATCTGCAATTGTCTAATGTTGAACTCAGACAAAACTGAAGTTGTCGTACTTGGCCCCAAGCACCTCCGAAACACATTATCTAAAGCTGATCTAGATGCCATTGCCCTGGCATCCAGCGCCACCATATGAAATCGAAGAGTTATCTTCGATCAGGATATGTTCTAACTCCCATATAAAGCAAGCTTCAAGGACAGTCCTTTTTCACTTCAATTCAAGTCTAGACTAACTCTATATGTATAGACCCAACAAATCCACCATGAGCAAGCACTAGGCGACAGTGGCAAGGAAAAACTGCCTTTTAACAGGCAGAAACCTCAAGCAGAACCAGGTACTAGGTGGGCAGTCATCTGCCTCGACCGGTTGGGACGTAACATTAAAAAATCAGGCACATCCTGTCTCAAAAACATACAAAAAAACTGGGAGCCAGAGCCTTCAGCTATCAAGCTCCTCTCCTGTGGAACCAATTCCCAGTCTGTGTACGGGAGACAGACACGCTCCTCACATTTAAGAGTAGGCTTAAGACTTTCTTCTTCGATAAAGCTTATAGTTGTTCCCATAGTTTTGTGCGTTCTCTCCTCTCTCTCTGCCCCTGGAGCTGTAGACTCTGGATCTATGGTTGCAGCCACCTGCTGCCCCCATGTTCCTGCTCAACAGCCTCTTGTTTTACATCTCTCTGGAACTGTACTGAGCTGCTGTGTGTTCTTTCCTCCTGCTCTCTCTCTCTCACCCCTCCCCCCTCAACCCAACTGGTCGAGGCAGATGACCACCCACCCAGAGTCTGGTTCTGCTCAAGGTTCCTGTTAAAAGGGAGTTTTTCCTTGTCACTGTCGCCTAGTGCTTTTTGATGGTGGGAATTGTTGGGTCTCTGTAAATAAAGAGTCGGCCAAGACCTGCTCTACATAAAAACGTGCTCTGAGATAAATTTGTTAAGATATTCAATTCAATTCAATTTTATTTATATAGCGCTATATCATAACAAAGTTATCTCACAGCACTTGGTAATATAGAGCTAGTCCAATGCCAACTCTATATGTACAGACCCAACAATTCCACCATGAGCAAGCACTATGCGACAGTTGCAAGTAAAAACTGCCTTTTAACAGGCAGAAACCTCAGGCAGAACCAGGCTCTTGGTGGGCGGTCATCTGCCTCGACCGGTTGGGTAGAGAGAGAAAAGAAAATATAGGGGGGGGGTAGGGTAAGAGCAGGATGAAAGAGAACACAAGGCAATCAAAGTACAACTCCACATACAGAAAATGCAAAGCAATGGCAGCTACAATGCTATTTACAACAGCAGCTATACTAATAGCAACAGCTACACTAATAACGACAATAGCAGCAGCAG
>JAVQJF010022468.1:0-10891 GCA_036023855.1 Gadopsis marmoratus | reverse complement strand
GCACCACCAGGACGCTTCCCCTGGACCCGCACCACCAGGTCCCTTCCCCTGGACCCGCACCACCAGGACGCTTCCCCTGGACCCGCACCACCAGGCCCGTGGATTAGCTTCATCTCTCAGGCCATAAGAATGCTGAACTCTTGCTTCTATTACTTAGTAGCATTCTACTTCTGTTGTTTCTCATTTGAAAAATGCGACTGTTACCACACCACTGGTGGTCTGGCTTGTTTTGTGGTCGGCTCTCGTTTCTAAATTTGCTGCAGCTGTTCTGTCGCTGTGACTGAGGTGGTTTTCGTCCAACTAAGATGAAAGGACAAAATCTGCAGTCCTCATCTGTACCAAAGTTGATCTGAAGTGAATATGAAGCTTCAGCTGTCTGCGTTGGATGAATCAAGTGGCTATCTCTTCCAATCTTGTTGGTTCAAAACTCCCTCTTTCTGTTTCCCACAGAAACGGTTTCTTTGAGCTGCAAGTGGACGGGCAGCAGGAGGTTTGAGCTAAAAAGATGAAGTTTTGAAGATTTGGCTCAGACCGCTGAGTCGTCACAGAACGAGGACTGTAGAGTTTGTCATCGCTTACATCGGATGCATGT
The DNA here is from genome assembly GCA_036023855.1 of Gadopsis marmoratus. Taxonomy (NCBI): domain Eukaryota; kingdom Metazoa; phylum Chordata; class Actinopteri; order Centrarchiformes; family Percichthyidae; genus Gadopsis; species Gadopsis marmoratus. The sequence continues at coordinate 10,299 of JAVQJF010022468.1, read as the reverse complement.
TAGTAGGAGATATTTAAATGTCCAGTTTGAGCAGGAGGAATGATTACAGACCTGTTGTAATGTTCACCTGAGCACCTGACGTCTCCTGATGACCCGGCCTGGCTACGTCCCTCTGTCCCTCTGTGGTAGCTGGAATGTCCATGTCTTACCATTTGTGCTGTATTTGTTGCTGTTGGCGACAGCGCTTTTTGGTGGAATTATATTTTCCTGCTGACCTTCCAACGCAATAAATGAAGAATTGCATCAACACTTTTTCTATTTGTGGGTTCCCTGTTTACAATTCAACTTTGCCAATTAGCTGAGTTCGTCTCTGAAGGATCCTGCCAGTTCTTTGGTGCCTAAACTTTTTACACTGCAGTAAATTTAACTGAGAGATTATTTCTGCTCCCAAAGCAGCTCTGCCACTGACAAATGTTGACATTTGCCAATTACAAATGTGATAAACTGCAAAAAGAACAGCCAAACAGCTTACATCTAAATCCGCTGTCTGCTGACCTGGTCACAGTCGAACAAACTGCAGTTTGCCTTCGCCTTTTAAAATGGACAATGTAGGAATTTCTGTTACAAGGAGCCAATCTCAATCATTTTCTGTGTTTTAGCTGCTAGATATTTCTAATAGAAGCTCTCAACTGTCCCTTCAACTATCAAGGGTGCAAATTCTAGTCAAGTGAGACTCTGAGTTATTCAAGCTCAGTCTGTCGAGTTTATTTTGACAGCTCGTCTCCGGGGGGATGCACGACAAAAACACTGCAGCGGCGAGGAGAAGCAAACCAAAACTACACAGCAGGAAACGTATTTGCCTTCGGTGTTTTCATGTATAATGGATGGGAAACACGTTCCTAGTCCGCAGTGTCCACACAGCCACAATGCTCCGTTAATCCCAAAATCCCCAGGACACTTGAAATGTTTGTTTCAGCCAATTAGATTTGTAGAATAGAACTGGGTCTGGGCCACCTTCCAAAGAGGCCAGACAAGAAGACAAGCACATCAGCCAAAACGTATCAGCATTTAGATGTAAGCTCGTATGTATTTGACATGTTCAACATGCCCCCTCACATCAGACATATGGCTGTAAAATAACAGCGACTCAGCAGAGAATAACCCTGGAAACGCTGACGACGACGACGACAGCTCAAGTGGGATTTATAAAGTGATGACAGACTTTCTGGGGTCGTTGTTTGACGAGACAAATCTTTCTAATGTTGGATATTTCTTAATTGACGTCTGGCAAAATCAAGCGTTAACAAGCCAGCGGCTACGTAGACACAGTGGTGCTTTAAGCTAAATGCTGTTTATAATGACAATGCTAACATGCTGACGCTAAGCAGGCGAACTGCTTAGCGTGGTCACCATCTTACTTTAGCATGTTAGCATTAGCTAGTTAGCAGTAAACACAGAGTGCAGCTGACACACGGGGTGCGACATACAGACAGAAGCAGTCGTCAAGGTGCAGATCCAGAGATCAAGCTGTTGCCGGAGTGCGTTCATCAGGACGTTGGTGTGTCCAGACGCCGCTGGTGTGGGAGAAAACCGCGCATCAAACTCCGCTGCCCTGTTCTGCCCTTTAGAGGAGGTAAAAGTCCCATTTATTTTCTCCATGCGCTATTTTGGGTGGCTCACATTTGGTTAGAAAATACCCTGTTCTTTAATAAACAAAAAGTCAAAATCTACATAAAACTCTAAGGTGAGAAGTCGAGTTCAACTCCGAATGTGCATTTCGGTAGGAAGCATCCAATTACTGCCACCACCGGCAGGCCGGAGCTAAATATTACGCTGTTAACAAAAACAACTGATTTTACAATCTGCAGGATAAGTGATGAAACCTATCGGCTCATGAAATGATGAGGCAGAGTCCCACATTTCCACGTAGTGGAAGATTGAGGATATCACCAGTTAAGAGAGCAGGAGAGAAAGAGAACACAGCAGCACAGTTCCACATACAGAAGTAAAGTAATAGTAGCAGCAATGGTACTGATGTTAAAAATAACAGTAGTAGCAATACAATCATAGTAAAACTAATAACAAGAGCAGTAACAATAAAATGTATATATCTCATTCATATTATATTGTCACGTACCGTCTCAGCTAATCTATGATCGCTTTACTAAAATGATCAATTGATTTATGCATGAGCGCCCCGACCTCATGAATGACCCCGTTAATAATCTAATATTCACAAACGCAGCCATGACCATCAACCGCAAACAAATCTGTGACCTCATTAAGAACCACTGACCACCTCGTCTCCGGATCTGACCTATAATCTTCTTTCTGACAGCAGCATCACCCTCGCTCATGACCACCACCTCGCTGGCGCTGTGATATTATGGTTATGCCCTCTCATCCTGCAACAACGCCGTGTTTGCTCTCCGAGTCAGCGTACGAATGTGAAACACCGCAGCCGTGTAACAACATGAGAAAATAATTGCAGTGTGTGTTCATGTTTGGCGTCGGTGTGGCTAATGAGTTCTTTTGTCTTCTCATTAAAGACCAGGGAAGGCGAGTAATAAGCACTGCAGGTCGTTCCTTTCGGATGCGCTCTTCCCTCTCACTAATTTGCGGCGCTCGTTCTCATGCAAATGAATTTCCTACTTGGGGCTAAAAGCTCCTCATGTGAGCGGCGGCTCGTGACATTTACAGAGACACAGAGGGAAGCTCAGAGAGGCAGGAGAGAGAGGATCAGCTGGAAATGGTCAACATTGGACGACGGTGGAAGGTGTGTGTGTGTGATAAACGGAGAAAATGAAGCAGAGGAAACATTCAGCTTCCTGAAGCTGCCCGAGAGGCTTCAATCAGCAGCCTCCTGAACCTCCAGGAGACCAGGGCAGCGCTGCAGGTTCCAAACTTATTGTTCCCCTGACTGTAAATTCGTGCTTTAAATATTTATCAGCCGAGCTACAGGCCGGTGCTTCAGTATCACTTCTCTTATTTAAACCCGCTGCTCACCAGAGCTGATCGACTGACTCTGGACAGACTGCCCTCCACCACCGTGCACCATTTAAATGGAGTTAATTACAGAGGATTTAAAACTTGAGTATCTCATCTCACTGGATGATTTTAAACTTCATAAATGCTATATTGTGCTTTTGTTTGTCCGGTGATGTTTGGTTTTCTTCTAAATTAAAGTAAGCTTCTATACGCTGCTCAAAAAAATTAAAGCAACACGTTGAAAAGACATCGGATCTCAATGGGAAGACGAATCACGCTGGATATCTATACTGGTATGGGACTGGGCAATGTGCTTAAACTGCTTTGAGCAGTGTGTATTAAGCTTATTATTTAATATTCAAAGGCAGAGTGCAGGAAATGTTTCTTGTTATTGGCTGATTTAACGGTCACGTCTTGTAGAGGAAACCTGAAGATGAGCGTTAAAGTGAACTCATGTCTTCGGGACTCGTAGTCTCACTTAAGGCCCACTCTCTAGCCTTTTCATATTTGACCGCCTGTCGTCACGTGATGACAACTGAGATAATATGATTTTGCCGACATGAATTATGTCAGTTTACATTGTGCTCACATGCTGACCTGATGCACCCGATGGTTTGTTACACAGAACCGTCTGAGAAGTCGTTCTTGGAAGCTGTTTGGAAAAGAGTCAGGCTTTAAAGAAAATACTTGGCAGGCGATTGGATGAACTCAGATCAGCGAACCATGTGACGTAATAGTGTTGGCGAAGTCGGTCTGGAGAAGAGCGACAACGTCTTGTCCATGTAGGAAACCCTTCAGTTCTTTAGTCTGCGCTAACCTCTGTAGGAGCCGCCATTGTTGTTGAAGCCTGTAGCTGCCAGCAGTTCCTCACAGGAAGCTCACTGGTCCAAACCACTCTTATTTGGACACAAGCGCATAAATTAAAGGATCATATTGGATAATGGATTCACGCCTGATCTCACGAGTCCAGCAAGGTAACACATGATGCATTAAGTCCTTAATAAAGTTGTGTTTGATCAAATGATCACAAACTGGCTGAGTTGTTCTAGCATGGAGGACTGGTTGGTCTCTGGGAGTCCAACAGGGTGGATGGTGGATGGGCCCAGCAGCAAGGTCTCTCTGACAGGTTAGTCTGGATATCTTCCCCTGCTTCTTTTATTTCATTTTATAGACGGATACTTTTCACGTTAAAGTGAAATGTAATGCTGTTAACACACTGCCCTGCGTTCCCGTCCATTCATCGCTGTAGATGCACTGAAGCAGCACTCCGAATAAACACATCGCTGTCAACAACAACAACAACGCCGAACACCTCCAGCACTGCTGCTCTCCATCTGTCCCAGACCGCCCGCACAGAGTCACGCATGAAGTCTGACAAGCGTGTGATCTAAACACCAGACGAGAGACTGACCCATCAGAAAGAGAGAGAACGTCAGATTTCATGTGTGTCCTTCTTGATTTGGGCCAAAGTGCATAAAGCCTTCAACATGCAGGCAGGTTCACTGTGTTCCTGTTGGACTGCAGTCAGCAACACACCAAATGTCAACTTAATGAAGCCCAGTATCAGTGTCACGCAGTGCTTACCGTAGAGAATGGTCACCATGGAGACCGGCATGACCAAGATGCCCAGGAGCATGTCGGCGACTGCCAGCGACATCAAGAAATAGTTTGTGGCGTTCTGCAACTTCTTCTCCCTGGAGACAGCCAGGATCACCAGGATGTTTCCCGTGACCGTGACGGCGACGGCGACCAGAATCAGCAGCGCCGCCCAGTTCTTCTCCACCATCTTTGTGGGAGGACACTGTGGCCCGTGAATCACTCCATCACGGTAGGACCAGTTGCCAAAATGTGCGTCGATGCCGTCCACGCTCCCGTGGCACCCTGGGTTTGTCACGTTACTGAGACGGAGGGTGGTTTCCTCAAATCCACGTGGAGGCCAGGTGTTGGACTCCAAAGTGGTGACGGCTCTGACGGTGTTGGAGATCAGCTGTGACACGTTTACACTGGGCAGGTTCATGGTGTCAGCTCGGCAACTCCGTCGCAGCCGGAGGCAGAGACGCCTCAGGACTGCTGCCTGGAAAATGGGTCAGAGCCGAGTACGAAAGAGGAAAGTCTACTCATCGTTTACTCGCTGTCCACGTCCCTTCCCCAGGTCCAATATAACGCCATTTATCACCTGAGCAATGAATTGTAAGTCAATATGCGCCGTCAGGTATTTACTCCATCGTCAGTCAAAGCATCAACAGATGATGATGATCTTCTCCGCACAGGGAAGCAAAAATAGCTGACTGCTGAGTTCAGCGCAACAAAAAAAGCAGCTGTTCAACCTCAAAGGACAAAGCTGAGTGGATACAAACCTAATCGCTGGGTTATTACCGTCCCTGTGTGCAGTCCTGGAAAAAAGAAACGCAAACAAGTGTCCAGGTCGGCTTTGCTCCAAATATTCCAAACCAAACGTTGGAGGGATTTCGACTTCTCACCTTCTGATCACAGAATCCATCTGAAGCTGTGACGGAGGACACGTTCGCAGGTTTCTCATCCTTGAAGTCTGGGCTTGTCAAAGCTGCACTCGTGATAAAAACCATTGGATCCATCTGAGGTCTTGGATCTTCTCCTCCGAGTCTGCGTTTCATTTCACGCAGGTGGAGTTTGACCTTTTTTGGTGCTTGATTTTCATGACGCAAGCAGCCAAGAGTGCGAGGACAAAAACACAAACCTCTGCATTTTCATCCTTGACGAACGGTCAGTTCATCCGTTTGATGGAGAATTTTCTCGACGTTAGTTTGTGAGTTTGCCGAGTTAAGAGGTTTCCTGTGTGAAGGTGTGTTGGTTATAAACTACATACCTGCACAGACGTGTGTGTGGGTGAAATCCTCGAGTGTCCTCGCTCTCTTGTCTCGACTCGACCCTGAACCTGTGAGAGCGTCGATGATGAACATGATGGTGTCTGACGTGTGTGTTACCCAAAGACACCTCGCTAACTTTCCTCTCTCTCTCTCTCTCTCTCTCTCTCTCTCTCTCTCTCTCTCTCTCTCGTCAGTTTGGCGATAAGAAGTCCTGACTCAGAGTAAAAACATTCCTCTGTGTTCTCCAAAAACAGTGTCAGCCCTCCAGCGAGCCTGAATATTCCTTTAATCCCCCCCCCCCCCTTCTTGCAGAAGCCCTCAGTGGAAAATGTCAGTCGCTCTCCAGATCCTCCACAAGCCAACGCAGACCTGCTTCAGTATTCCTTCAGCTTCATACATCCTTCTTTTCTTTTTAAACCTCCATCAACCCCCCCCCCTCCTCATTCTCGGGATATTTCCACGTCTCTTCTGTCACTTTCCCTAAAAGAAGAGCAATAAAGCCAAAGAAGGAGACGTCCAGCTCCTCTGTGAGCCGTCAGCAGACAGGAGGGTTCATGTGGGTTCCAGGGTTCCAGGTCTGGTTGTCCTCAGTGACGATCAGGAGCTGAATGATTTTCTGCTTTCACTCTCCTCACGCTGCCTCTCTCTCTCTGTGTGCAGCTCTCTCTCTCTCTCTCTCTCTTTCTCTCTACCCAGGGTCTCTCCCCCTCATATCGTATTGGCTCTCATTCTCTCTCTCCCATTTATTTCATCCCTTTCTCCCTTTTGCTGAATCTTTAAGTCCGTCGACTGCACTCTTTCTCTCCCTCTGCCCCTCTCTCTAGTGTCCATGCACATTTAGTGCACAGTTTAACTTGAGTTTTTATTATTATTATAATATAATATTATTATTGTTGTTATTCTCATTAACTACCAAAAGAGTGGAGGCTAGCTGTAACGCCTTGTCACATCTGTTAAATGCAGAAATTAAAAGCTTCAGTTGAATTCAGACTTGGTGGTCTTTAGAAATACAAAAGTAAAATATGGAGATGATAAAAAGAAGATTACATTACAGTCACTAAGATTATGAGGGTGGGATTTGGATCAGATTCAAACTTGACATCCCACCAATAAAATCCCATTTCCCATGTGTGGACTGGATTTAGCAGCACGAAATTACTCGCCACTTTCCACAAAGTGATGTCATCATATCCCCCTCTGCTTTGTCAGCAAATTTAGTCTTTGTGTCATGTAAGTAAAGTTGCCTTGAATGAAATTCATGCAACACTTAATATTAGAAAACCTTTTACTGGCACAAAAGGAATTTGCAGAATAAACTTTTGTGCAAAACAGAAAACATTTTCGAGTTTGGCTCATTTAATTTCTCCTGAGTGGCTGGCTGACTGGCTGGCTGACTGACTGACTGAGTGGCTGGCTGGCTGGCTGGCTGGCTGACTGACTGAGTGGCTGGCTGACTGACTGGCTGGCTGAGTGACTGACTGACTGGATTCAGGGCCCTGCGGCTGCACATCGAGGACTTCGGCAGGGCTGCTGTGTTCGGTGGCAGCGAGGCGCTGCGGTGGCCAATCAGCCCACAGGTCCTGCTGTGTAACGTCGCTGCTCTTCTCCTGTCCGCCTGCTGACCTGTGCATCAGGGAGCATCATTTAATTTCCATATACATCAAATAAATCAAAACCTTCCAGACAGTCGTGTGTCTGAGAGAATGCAAACAGGATGAAGTGACTGCTGCTGTGAAAGTGTAGGTTAGCTGTGAGTCGACCATGTGAGCGCAGCATTATTAGTCTGTTGGTGTGTTATGGTCCTGTAACGAAGGCGTTAACGCTCCGTCTGCTTTGTGTTCGACCACGTGAGCCAACGGCGCCTGACAGCAGTTGTTGCTTCGGACGTTTAAATCGTGTCATTTCGCGGCTCGGCTGACATTTTCCTTTCATTTCCCACCAGGTGAAGTCGACGCTGTTCTTACACTCCACAACAGCCGCTGAAATAAGAATAACAAAGGCCGTCATCAGACAGAAGCGCTTCAGTGGAGCAGAAGCTGTTGTAGATTATAAAACTTTTCCTCTGTCTGACTCACACAGCTAACGGATGTTATGTGTGATCTCTGACGTAGCAGAATAATGTCCATTTTGCCTTTTTTCACTTTTTCCTTTTATATATTTCTGTTGTTAAAGAAAGCACGTTGGAAATAATGAAAGTATGGATTTAGAAATCGGATGCTAGTTCACATGTGTATTATAAACTCTAGCGACTTTCTCCTTCGTCCCACTCTGGAGTCAGAGAGTCATCGTCTCTGCTCTTGGTGTGAGAAGAATCCTCTGAAGAACCGCTGCCTCCACAGATGATGGTCACCGCCTCCACCCGTCTGAAGGGGGGAAGGAAATCTGCGGAAATGTTTTCCGCAAACTTCAACTTTTTCGAGAACTTTGCTCTGCGAATTTGCGCCGTTGAGCGAGCGCAAGCTGTGCTGACAGAGCTGACCTTTGAGGGAACGCAGAGTCCAAAACGGAGGACGCTGTCTTTGCCCAGTAGTCGTGTTGCACCATCCACTTTGCGTGACTGTCCTATGGTAACAGACTGCACCACACTGGAGGGACGGTTCGCAGTCCGGAATCGACGGCACAGCAAGGTCTCGTTAAGAAACCGTGGGAACTTTTTGTCCCGTTAGCAACCAACCGACCGTCGGCTGGCTGCAGAGCTACACTGTGTTAATACCTTTTACCAATGAAATGGTGGACAAGATGCCAAGTGCGAGTACACGAAACGGCAGGAAGGGTCGACTGCGGCCGAGCTCGGCTTCACCGTCGCCTGTGAAACCACAAACGGGGCTTTTTGTTGCCACGGTGATTTGAATTTTACGGTATTTTGTCTTCATGAACACAAATGCAGTCATGAATCCAGAAGCTGCTGCATGTTTCAGTTTAAAAGGACATCAGGACATGTGTGTCTCTCTCTCTCTCTCTCTCTCTCTCTCGCCCCCCCCCCCCAGTCAGAAGGGTAATTACGGTCTCCCTCGTTCACTCGCTGAGTCTCTCACACTCTCCATCATTTACTGAGCCTCGTTCTCTTTCTAGCTGACTGTCAGTCAACCTGTCTCTCTCTCTCTTTGTTTCCATGTGCTTCCTGTCTGCCTGTTTTGCAGCAACAGCAGGAAGGACAACGTTAAAGAGCCTCAGGCCCCGACGCTGCTTTCACTAATAGATTTAAACTTTTACACCACACCTGACCCCTCACCAGCAACACACTGACCTGCCTTTGTAATATGAAGAGACAAAGGAAATGGAGGTGAGCAGGAATGAAGAGACCGCAGAGGTCTGTCCGTTATTCACACATAAACAAAAAAAGTCTCCACATAGACACACACTCTATGTGCACACGTGAAACACACACACACACACACAGCAGATGCACTTTTAGTTTCGTGTTTCTTAAATATTCTGTAGTTTTTCAGAGCGGGATGAGAGAGGTGTGTTTACACAGAGAGAGAGAGAAGGCAAGAAGAAGGTAAAGGAGACGGCAGGTATGATGGCAGACTGCAGTCTGGACCGTGTGGTCTGATCCAACAGAAGAGCTTCTGGAGCTCAAACTGCTGGTTCTGACAGGAAGGAGTCAGAACACAGAGCATCGCTCAGGGCGCCGTGTGAACTACATGTCAATGATTTTATATATTTCACTTCTGTGTTGGTGAGGTTTAAACACCTCCCAAACTGTCCACCTACTCTGCATTGCACCTGTTTAATGAACAACATAAAATTTAGAATATTTTCCATCAACAGGTGGAAATATTGTGCCATACTGATCAGTTGAATACAAATCTAAAGTCCTCAAAATGAGAAACGCAAAGATAAAACTAACTAGAACCTAAATATGAAGGTCAATCAGATGTGACATAATTCAATTTAACCACAAATCTCCAGAGTGATCATACAGTTGAATCAACTAAACATTATAACCTTCATGATGGAGGATTCACTCCAGGACGTTTGTAATCGACTGCATTGATCAGGTGTACCTAATGCACTGACCACCGAAGCACAATAAGCCGTGAGAAGGATGCATCGCTCCACTCAGACCAAAGGTTTAATTCCATGAACTGGGAATGATTTTCTCTTCCTGCTTCCACCGGCTGGAAGGTGTATCTCTGCTCTGCTGTGCTTATCTTCTAAACAGACAGATAACTCTGTCAATCTGCAGCATCCCTCACTTCATAACGTTACATTAACACATCGGGCGGAAGACGTTTGCCTTCACGAGCTGTTTATTTCCTCCTCATCGTCGTCATCATCACATCGACAACCTGCAGTGGGAAATTGCTTTTTGCTGAACGGAAATGCTTCTGGGTTTTATGACACAATCTGAATCTAAACTGTTTTTTCAGCTCACCAATCAGAGCTGCGTGAAGAGGCTTTTATATTGTGACGTCCTCAAAGAGATGGAAGAGATGGTGTGTGTGTGTGTGTGTGTGTGTGTGTGTGTGTGTGTGTGTGTGTGTGTGTGTGTGTGTGTGTGTGTGTGTGTGTGTGTGTG